>CAODLS010919742.1:0-26483 GCA_948243855.1 Flueggea neowawraea | reverse complement strand
TCCTCCAAAGTACAACTCATATTTATATCCCAAATACAAATAAAAACTCAACAGAATATAAATCAAAATTCCCTTCCAATCATGTGCTATAATTATCCCATCACGTAATCACGCGACCATGATGGTGGTTTTCGATTTCTTGTCCTTTTGTGCCTTGTCAGCAAATCTTCTTCTCTTTCCATAATTGAATCAACAGCCTTGCTTGCACCAGAAGAATATTCTTTTTGTGTCAATGGGTCTAAGGATCGAGCCCATGTTGAGACTTGCTGTTGGGCTTTGTTTAATTCCAGTAGAAATTCAGAAGTAGTATCATGATCCAGTGGAAGGAGAGTTGTCTCGCGCCATCCATCTCGGTTCGAGACACATCCGTCTCTTTAGTTGGCTCCGGATATCTCCACGGCCATTTGGTTACCGTTGGCTCCTAGTGGGTGTCACAATGAGTGTCCCTTAGTTATCACCGAGTAAAGCAACATTCCGTGACGGATAAGTCTGCATAGTCACATCTAGCAGGAGTACACCACTACTAGCCTTCGACTCCTTTTTTTCTTTAAAAAAAAAGATGTCGTTTGGTTTTGGTTTCTTAATTCTGCATATTGTTATTCATGTATATCACAACTCTCGAACAACATATTAATTTGTTTATTTGTTTTACTGTGTAATTTGTAATCTACGAAAACTTAATACTATCGTTGGAGGAACACATCTTACAATCCATAATTCGATCTTTCTTTTAAGATTAATTATTAACAAATAATATTAAGGGGAAACTCGTCTTTCATTTTTATGAAAAGATGAAAAGTTCAAGGATTAAAAACTCATTTTTATTGAAGTAAAAAGAAGGCTATTGCAACTACTATCCACCGCCTCAGACTCTGAGAAGGAAAACTCAAGCAAGTAAACTGACCTCAAAATAGTCAAATATGATAGTAGTCTCTTTAAAGAGCCCAAAAAGGGCGGAAATTAAAGAAAATTTCTCTTCAAGAAACTGCTGATTCCCCACTCACACCACTCTCTTAAGCATTTATAGACCCTCATTACTACTCTATACGCACTGAGCATTGAGTGGTACCATTGTCTTAGTGAGTGAGTCTGTGTCAGCTGGTTATAAGAGCTTGGCGAGGAGAGAAGCATTTTGCTTTCAAGTCTTTTTCTACAAAAAGGTAGCCATGATGAAAATATTTGTGGTTTTACAGATTTTCTTGTTACTGGATTTCTATGTGGGTACGTTCTCTCTCTCTCTCTCTCTCTCTCTCTTGTAAACACAACATTTTTCATTCTTCTTCATGGGTTTGGTTTGTTATGTTCATACCTATCTTCCACGAATGTTATTGTCATCTATGTTTCTCATGATCATGCTATAACTGTATTAAGTTTAGCATTTTCTTTTATAACATGTTGACTTCTGTTAATGAACTTAAATCTGTTATTAAAAATATAATGTTATTATTTTTTAATAATTTTACCATTACTTCTCTTTGCCCTCTTATTGGCTGTTCACCATTGTCAGTATCAGCTTTCATGAAGCAAACTAACCCCGCAGAATACTAATGATGGCATTTCTGTCTTCTTTGACTGTCAAAGTCTCTGGTAGTGGTTAAAATCATAGGAGTTCTTTTTTATTGTATTATAACTGACAAATACATTTTATTTAATTTTGGTCATTTATTAGGCATTTCTGTTTCATTTTACCTTAATATCACACTTATAGCCCTCACTTAATAACATTTTCATAAACTTAATTACTGGTTAGTTCATTTTTAATATTTTCAAAAAAAAAATCAGTATGTGGAATGGGAAAAATAGTGCAAGAAGAGAAGGCAGAGGCAGTAATACCAGTGACAACTCTATCACCTCCAGAGGGCAACACAACTTTTCTTGGAGGGACAACATGGTGTGTGGCTCTGGCTGGCGTGTCTCAGATTGATCTGCAGAATGCATTGGACTGGGCCTGTGGTTTGGGAATGGCAGATTGCTCTCCAATTCGAAAGGGTGGAGTGTGCTTTCAACCTGACAATCTTGTTTCTCATGCCTCCTATGCTTTCAACTACTATTACCAACAGAATGGTAATTCTGATATTGTTTGCAACTTTGGTGGAACTGCTGTTCTGACCAAAAGTGACCCTAGTAAGTTTTTTCTTCTTTTTATAAAATATTCATCCTAAAATTCATGATGCAACTACATTTCAGTTTGTTTTCGGTGGATTAAGTAAATTGCGTATTGTTGGATTTTTTAGAGAAATATCGAGATAATAACATTCTTTTAGACTTGGAATCAGGAGTTGAATATTTTTACATGATAGCAGATAATACAATTACGAAATGCATGATTATGATCACGTTAGTCATTTGTAACATGTAAATGATGTAACATGATTATTATCTGGAATTGCAACCTCCAATCGGAATATGCATAAAAAAGTAATACTTCTGTAATACAAACACACCGCATAATAAGTTTAACTAATATGTAATTGCTCTGCCTTGTGTTCTGCAGGCTATGGAAAGTGTAGCTATTATACATCAGGGTATGTGCAATATTCACAGTACTTTTTTTCCCCGAATATTCACAGTAGTTTAATAAATCAAATCTTGTTTAACTCAAATTTAATTATTTCAGTTTTTTGTTATTTTATTTGCTGCAGATCCCTGAAATCATCAGCATCTTCATTATCCAAGCACGGACCAAACTTTATATGGTGGAAGTTTGCTGGAATATTACTTCTTTTGTACTTCAGAAGCTGATTGTCTTGCTTAATTAATTACCTTGTAGATGAAGCTAAAACATAATTAAATTGCCCAATTTGTGAGCAAAAAGAAGTTGGGAAAGAACAAACAAGTTGGCTTGGGGGGGAAATTTGTTTAAGTTTGCTGCGGTTAGTTGTGTGTGGCAAGTTATTCCAAGCCCTGCTTCCGGGTTAGGTATCTCCTTATGTGATTATGCAATCAAATTATGCTTTTTGTCCCTTTTTCTAATATTATCTTGGTCTAAATGCTTAGTTGTTTGCTCAAGTGAACAGCAATAAAATATGGAGTAAATTTTGCTCATAAATTTATTTGTAGGCTAATGGTATTGAAATCGAATTCAATGTTTATAGAAAGCCCCATTCTTGGAGGTCCTTCTTCTTTTGGTACCATTTCTCTTGCATTGATGAAACAAAATATATTGAAGAACCAAACCATACACGGTTTTGGCTTACTTGGATTTGGCTGATGATTGTAAAGTGTCAATTAGCAAAAAAGAAAAATACCATTTTTCATCGACACTTGCAGTAAAAGAGTTATTATAAAAAAAAATCTTAAAAGAGTTACATATTTTTCCCTAAATAGAGGATCTATTGCAATTTTATTGCTCTATTTTCTGTCATTAAATTATATTTTATAAACAAAAAGTTCTCTTCATCAAAAAGAAAAAAAAATTGTAGAAAATTTTGCAAAATCCACACGCCACTAAGAAGTGAAAAATGAGATTGAAACTACTGAATTTTCATAAATTTCGAGATAAAGCAAGGAAGAAAAAAAATTTAATAAACACAATCTAAAAAATTAATATTGTAGCTAATATAAAAAATTACCCTTCCTTTTGATTAAGGCCTTTCTCTTCTAGAAAATAAAATCCCAAATTACAATTTATTCCTTTTTCTTTCTCTCCAACAAAACCTTTATTTTTTTTGTCTCTCATCCAAACTCACTCTATGTAAGTGGTTGCAATCCTCACTCTCATCAACCAACATCTAGAAGGCACTATGGAAGCACAAGCGGTAATAGCAGCAATCATAGACAAATAAAATTAGAGTATTACATCAATTTGATTAATGAAAGAATATTAAGCAAAGAACTGTCTAGAGTATAATAAGATTAAAATAAAAAAAAAAAAGAGAAGTTGAATTTTCACTCCTGAAATGATGAAAAAAATAGTTGCTAATTCAACTTGTAAGGTAAAATGTATCTAATTATTGTCAAAAAAAAAAGACAAAATTAACTGAAACTAGCATTCAACAGAAAGAGACTTCTTCACACAATTCTTCAAGAGTCCTCTGAAAATAACAACACAAAAAAATGATGCACATGTACTGCACAAAAAAAAGGATACAAATTCCAAGTCAAATATTAATCGTGTAACATAATACATACAAGATAAGATGATTATTTCTCAGCATCTCGTACTAAAAAGAAAAGCACCCATTGAATTGCTTACATGTCCATGAAGTACCACAAATGATGCTCAACGTATCCAGCTTCTCATTCAACCATGCCAAATTACTCTTAGTTGTTGCCTTTGAAACTAATTAAACAAAAAAGTACCAATAATCTGGTTCATTAAAAATTGAAAAGAAATCTCTGGTTGGACATAATTAATAACACTATTTGAAAAATATGTTTTCTATCAGAAAAAAGAAAACGATACCGAATTAAAAGAGGAAGTCGAAGAGGGAAACAATTTTTGTCCTTTTCCGATTCCCAAATTCATATGTTTTTGTTGAGATATAGTAGTAGATTTATTTTATAATAATTAACATTTTAAAAACATATTTATTACATAATCTATTTTGATAATAATAACTTTAGTCGTAATTTGTAAGTGAAATTCTATCTACAATGGCGATAATTAAAATTTTAAATAAAAATTTTCCTTAATTATTTATTTTCTCAGACTTTTTTGTAAGTGTTATGATTAACCCACTGGCCAAATGCTAAAATACGATAATTATATGACTGAAACCGAAACAATCTAAAATTCAGAGTGATATGTTTATGTTAAACCAAACCAAAAAAGCTACTATTGACATCTGCCAAATCTTTAATTAGGGATGACAATTTATATCCTATCTGACAGGTACCGACTATATTCGTACCCAGTCAACGCAGATATTACCCGCTTTGACTGAGTATGGGTATAGGTATAGATAATATCCGTATTTTACTATGCAGATATGGATAGAGTATGGATATAGGAATAACCTACTCATACCCGTACCCTTACTCGTTGAGTAATATTCGTACTCGTACCCGTTACCCATACGCACTACATATATATAATACATACTTACACACACACACATAAATGTGTGTGTGTGTACATATAGATAATACATATATATAAATACATTATGTATTATATATGTGTGTTTGTGTGTGTACATATATATAATACATATATATATATATTATGTATTATATAATAGAAAATGGACATTATATATACATATTATGTATTATATATGGTGTTTGTGTGTGTATATATATATAATACATATGGTGTTTGTGTGTGTACATATATATAATACATATATGTATTATATAATACATAATGCATTTATATATATATGTATACACACATATATATATATATATATTATGTATTATATATACATGTTATATATATGTATTATGTATATGTATACACACATATGTATTACATATAGTGATTTTTACACAATACATCAACGATAATTTACAGTATTTATTTTGTACTACCCACTTTTGCATATTACATATTCACTTTTCAATTTTTTCAAATTCACAAATGCATATTTTCAAATTTACTAACTCTTATTTATATGTTGTTGGAATATTATTGATATTCTATTGGTGTTGTTCTATTTTTCAAAAATTAAAGTGTTTATGCTATGTTTGTAACTTGTATTACCCTTTACAGAGATACAAAATATATAAGTATTAGTTTTATAACTTGTTTATCTTTGTAACTTGTATATTCTATGTTTATGATTTGTTTATATTATGTTTCTAACTTGTATATCTTTTACAAAAATGCAGAATATACAAGTATTAATGTTACAACTTGTTTATATTATATTTATAACTTGTATATACTATGTTTATGACTTCTTAATTCTATATTTGTAACTTTTATATCTTTTATAGAGATGCAGAACATACAAGTATTAATTAAATAATTTGTTTATGCTATATTTGTAACTTGTACATACCATATATACAACATATAAATATATATAATACATATAAACAACATATACAATATATAAATAACCTATAAACAAACTATAAACAACCTACAAATAAGTTATAAAGAAGTTTTACAAAAGTCTGAAATATAAACAGAGTTTAGACAAAACCTAAACAAGTTTCAGACAAGTCCGTGAAAATGCAATTTAGAAATTTTAAGTGATAACTTGTCACATTACTATTTCATTAACTACATTTAGTTATAAATTATAACTTTTATATTATGTTGTGTGAATATAATATTTCATATCATCTCGGGTATTTTTCTAATCTATTATTCTAAATTGATGGTATATTATTTGTTAAGTTAATTAATTAAATTTAAACTACGGGTAAATAGATACCTGTGGGTAAATAGATACCCTGTGGATAGAATACGAGTAATAATTTTTGTCACCCGCACATATACAGATAGAGTATGGATACATAATATAAACTACGGTACGGATAAGAGTATTGATATATCCAACCCATTGTAATCCCTATCTTTAACCCTAAACCAAACCAACAAACTATAAATGTTTTCCAATTCTTTAACCCAATTCGGTCAGTTTTCAATTTTCTCTCATACCGTCACCGCTACCTGTCATTCTTGGCATTTTTTTATTACTGTTCTCAAACAGAGATGAGAGAAGAGCGAAAGTGGGAGGATATGGGGTTTAACTGTTCGGTGAATATTCTTGGAAGGGTAGGCATAGTGTCTTTACTGCTAGACGTCCAATTTGTGTGCAAGTCATGGTATAAAGCCAGCCTCGACCCTTCATGTTGGCAACACATTGATCTTACTGAATTGGTTATACATCCTTATTTAAACATGTATAGGTTCATTTATGAATATTATGTGAGGATTTTTTCTACAACTAGAGTGGTCAGATTAGTCACTGCTCGCAGGGTCAGCAAAATCGCTTCTGTTGTTCTACCATTAGATCAGGGCGACGAGATTCTGAAAGTTATAGCGGAGAAGTAAGCGACTATACAAAATATTATTGCTTTTTGTAGTTTATATATATGTGATTTTGTTTTGATAATGACTTTGTCGTTATAGATGCCCTGGGTTGAAATCGTTGTCATTGAGGCGGTATGTTCTTCCTGCATTGATAAAAAAGTGGGAACTATTGGAAGAATTGACTGTTCGATGTTGGTGGTCGGGAAATTTGCCTGAAATTGTAGCTGAAATTGGAAAAAACTGCAGGAATTTTAATAGTTTAGCTGTTTGGGATAGCCCATTTGGGAAGGAGGATGCTTTAGCAATTGCCAATCATCTTTTCAAAATCAAGAAACTGATCCCTTATTTGGAACAAATAAATTTCACAAAATTTTATAAATTCGTTTGCAATTCCAATTTTTTGTATTTGGAAGATAAAAAAAGTGGATTCCAATTTTAAGAATTAAATTCTGTGGAATTGAAGAAAACTAACCCAATTTCTATCAAATTTAGTGAGATTTTCAAATGAATTTTACAAAAAAATTTACATGCCAAAATTCCCCTCCTCTAAATCACCAAGATTATCCCTCTCTTCCATCTAAACTTAATTCACGCCTAGCTTATTCAGTTTCTCTAATTCACAACAATTTATGTTAAATATGCATATTCTCATAATCATTTTTTTGACTTTGTCATATCTTTTATTAAGAAATAGAATTTAGAATAACTACACATACTAAATTTCATAAAAAAACATTCATCAAAAGAAGAAATTAATAATTCTGGAAGTAACATCCATTTTTAAAATAAAAAATATTGTAGCAAAATTTCTTGCAATTTTTTTGATATCTGAAAAAATCTCATAATTCCCTATTTACCAAACTAAACTTTCTCTAATGCACAACAATTGTTAAATAAAATTTTTAAAATAATATAATTAAGAAATAAACAAAAATATATTTTACATAAAGTTATTATAATAAAGGGTATATTAAAAAATGAGATAAAATGAATTTTCAATTCTTAATTTGCTCTAAATATGATTTTGAGTTAATTGAATTTTATGTTTTAAGTTATAGTATACCAAACAAAAAAATTCATTTATAATTGAATTCTAAATTTTAGATTTATTTATTCTAAACGGAGTGTGAATCTAATGTTTTGTGGTGTGGACAAGAGAGTTTGAAAATCATAGTATTAGCGTGCAAAGACCTTGCGATTTTGGATGTAAAAGATAGAAGACCTGGAAGCATAAGAAATAACAGAATTGTCTTTGCGTATAAAGACACTCACAGCATGTTTGGTTCAAAGGTTTAGTATGGAATAAAATTACAATTTTATAAAAAATCTCAATTGCAGTGTTTAGTTTGTGGAATGCAAATGCCACAGAATTGCAATTCCACAGAAAGCAAACCTAAAGAATTCCAATTTCATACTCAAATTAGATCAAAACATGAAAGTTCTTTAATATCCTCAAATAATTTTCATTTTTTCAGATCTACCCCTGCCATCACTACTCCTCACCATTTTGGCACAGTCATCTCTGCCATCACCAGCACCACGCACCACTGCCCGAACCACCGCCATTGCCCAAACCCATATCCACTGCCAGAAGAGCAATTCGTATCAATTGTCATCGCTTCGTCTTTCACGGAGGCATGAATTGGCTCCAAAATCGCAGCTTCACTCGACGCATTTGCATCGCTGCAATTACCTTCCGTCTCCACCGGTTCCTCCAAGCTCCATCGCGAACCTAATTTGAGCTTCATTAATGTGACTTCTGCAACAAAACAGAAGAAGAATTCAACAACCTTTCTTCACTTAATTGTCGGCTAATTGAATCCTAAACGACACGCTAAACAACACGAGATCTACCAAATTCGCAATAACAGCGACAGCAAGTGTAAAATAGAATTATTAAGGAGGTTCGAGAGAGAAAGAGAGAGCACCGTAGATGGAGTTGTCTTTGAGGATCTTGGAAGAAGGCCTCTGCAAGGTGTCCGGTGAAGACGATGCTCTTACCCTTCCCAACATCTCTCGCCACACACTCGTTCTTAATTTATAAAAAATGGATTTAAAAAGTATTTAATGACTTTTTTTAGTGAAGAATAATAATATAATAAAAAATAAAACTAAAAATTTATTACTTAACCAATTTTTAATTTATTATAAAGTAAAGATAAATTAGTTTTTTTAAACAATAGAATAGAGTTGTTATTCTATGTCATTTTATTCTGCGAACTAAAGGAGCCCTCGAACTTGATTTTTTTGTTACCCTCCGTATGGATACTAAGATTGCTTCTATGAAGTCAGTTGAGTGAATTGGAAGTTTGCTAGGAGATGTGGAAAAATACATGTTTGTACTTGCTAATGTTGTATTTGATTGGAATTATTACTGAAAACGCCTTCATTAGTTAGGATAATAATTTGGTAGTTTGTATTTGCTGGTAAAGAACCATTGACATCATGATATATACGAAATGGAATTGACCATAATTCCTGAAGTTGTTGGCACATTTCCAGAATCACTTCCACAGTTTATATAAGGTACGAGTTCAACTGATGTGTGGTGGTTGCTAAACATTCTTTTTATTGAATTTACAGTTTGGTACTCCATAGTAGATTAAACAGTGATTAACACTTACACTAGAGGTTAATCTTGGTTTTCACTAATGCAGTAGATAATCAACCCGATCGAATTCAATTCTTTCTATTTGTGAAAATATAAGCATGACCAACAATTAGATTAATAGAGTAATGAGTTACTCATGTTTTATTACAAAAGCTGAAAATTCCACTTGAATCCCAATCTTCTTATGCAGGTAGAAGCATATGAACAATTGGATCAACAGAGCCCTATTACCTATGGATATAAAGCTTTTATACCTTGAATGTCATCGTCATGCAAGTCTTTTACGGTTGCATATGGAATACTTGGCCACATAATAGCTTCTCTAATTTTACTATGTTGTAGTCCTAAAACATGCCCAATTTCATGCAAAGCGATGGTTCCAATGTCCGATGCACCTTGGACTGCACCCACTGCAAAATTATTGTCTTGGTCGAAGTGTCCTCCCATCAGTTGGCGCAAAGGCATGAGCAATAATTCCACCAGGACCATCAAAGGGATATCCATCACCATGGTCTAATCTTTCAAAGCTAATCCTGATATTGGCATCATCATATTCTTCGATTTTACTAAACGTGAAATGGCTTCCACTGGCCCATCTATTGAAAACTCGTGAAATCGGGTCGTCGGCGACCAATATATTCGGTGCAAATGCAATGATTAATAGGGACTTAGAAGGAGGCCACTTGTAATTTTCACCAAAGAATGCATAATAAGAGCCCAAATGGATGCATGACAGTACGTATTGTTGCTCAAATTCATTCTAGTTTCATGACTGATATGATCTGGCACACCACAACTTGGTATTGACATAATTGACACCGTCTCGTTATCCAACATTCCTGTTGGTTTAAGACCATGGTTAAGTTGATATGCCTTGACGGCGGCTTCAGTAACCTCGTCGAAATATTTATCCTCACCAATGCCATTGGCACCATTTTTTCCCTTGACAGCTTGATCTGAAGGACTATATGTTAAATAACCAAACCGGTTTAAGTACTTTTTAAGCACGTTAATGCCTTGAACTGTGTCACCTTTCCGACATCCGAGAAGGGGCTCGATAAATTTGAATGGAGATGAGTTGTGAGAATTCGTAAGAATTTGATGTTGTGAGGAGACAAGGAAAAGGAAATTGATAGTGAAAAGAAGTACTAATTTAGATGTCATGACTAAACTAATTGCATGCGGAAATCAATTGCTCGTTGGTGAGGGTATTTTGTGATTGGACTTATTTATATATGCAAGTGAAGAATGGCAAAAATGCTAAATGCTTAATAATAAGGAAGGATTGTCAACGACCAATATTTCAGATCTTTTTAGAGGCGCAATCAATAATCTTGAAGGTTCATGTTCTTACTGTGTTTCTTATAATTCATTATGGAATGAACCATCTGTATGTTTTCTCCAGCTTTTTTTTTTGGGAAGCATTGATCTAAAATAATGAGTTCAATACGGAAATCATGTATTTGGTATATAACACAATTAGAAATCATTTAGAAATGGAATCAAGTCGAAGCATATTTGGTATAGTTTTAAATTCTTTATATTTGTAAAGAAAATTTGTATCTAAAATAAATGGTGAATAATAAGCATATTTGGTACAGTTTTTGTGAAATATTGTTATGTTTCATATAGTAGAATATCAGATATGAATTAGAATTGGAGATAATTTCCATTTCCTCTCTCCTCATGCTAAATTACTTTGGTACAAAGAATAGCTGGTTCGTTAGTCATGCTTGTAAAGTTTAATAATGTGATCATTCTGATTCAGATAATTATTTTTCCGCAAGAAAATTTCATAAACCATATAATTCAGAAGAAATTATGTTTTACTATACAATTTAAATTGTAAATAATCAACACGAATTCTAATCTTTCTGCATTGGAAGTGATCAGGATGTGAAACAGTGAAAGCCAATCTTGGAAGTCTTCCTTTTCTTTGGGCACCATTTTCTTGCATGGATAAAAAAAATGTTGAATAACAAAACCATACACGGTTTTCACTTCACTTTGTTTTGTATTGTGGTTATATTTGCATTGAAATTGCAATACTGTAATTTAAAACCACTTCTAGTTTTTAAATGCTTAACTATGACACAAAAATTATGATACTTTAATCATGGAATCATCTGAAAATTCAATTTTGGAAAAAAGCTTTTTCTGTCATTTTATTGCTCTCATTAAGAATCAGATCCACAATCTCTTAGTATTGAATTTAAGTCTAGTACCAATGAGTTGCAAGCCTTTGATAATTTTGAGAGAAGTTAACTCCGGATTTTGTAATTTTTTGGTTTGTTTTGTAGACAGTTTGATAATAGACGCAAAAATTTGGGGTTTCTGATGTGGTGGTTACTATTTTTTTCCCCCTCAAATATCCAATTAGGAACTCCATATAGATTCCCCCCCGCCCCCCCTTCAATCTGATTTTTGAGGTGATTAATTAACAGTTAACACTTTTCGGTTCTGTCTATATATATTGACCAACAATCAGATCAATAGAGACATGAGTTACTATTTATTACAAAATGTGAAAAATCAACTTGAATCCAGATCTTCTTATGCGGGTAGAAGCATATACAAAGTTGGATCAACGGAGTCAGAGCCCTATTACTTATGGGTATAAAGCTTTTATACCTTGAATGTCATCGTCATGCAAGTCTTTTACGGTTCCATATGGAATACTTGGCCACATAATAGCTTCTCTAATTGTAAGATGGCGTAACCCTAAAGCATGGCCAATTTCATGCAAAGCGACCGTTTTAATGTCCGATGCATCATCGACCGGACCGACCAACAAACGGTTGTCTCCGTCGAAGTGTATCCTCCCATTTGTTGGTGCAAAGGCATGGGCAATAATTCCACCAGGACCATCAAAGGGTTGTCCATCATGATGGTCTAATCTTTCGAAGCTAATTCTGATATCGGCATCGTCAAATTCTAAGGTATTACTGAAGGTGAAATGGCTTACCGAGGCCCATCTATCCAAAGCTTGAGTAATTTGATCCTCAGCAAATTGTGCGCTAGGTGCAACTGCATAGGTTAGGTCGAACATTTCAGGTGGCCACTTGTATGGCTCACCATAGACTGTATAATGAGAACCCAATTGGATGCATATACAATACGTTTTGTTGCTCAAATTCGTTCTAGTTTCATTGCTGATATGATCCGGCTCACCACAGCTTGGCATTGACATAACCGATACCGTCTCATTATCTAGCATTTTTGTTGGTTTGAGATCGTGGTTAAGTTGATATGCTTTGATGGCGGTTTCAGTAGCCTCGTCGAAATAATTATCCTCACCAGTGTCGTCTACGTCGGCCTTTTGGTTTATGTGTTGATTTGAATGACTATATGTTAAGTAACCAAACCGGTTCAGGTACTTTTTAAGCATGTTAATGCCTTGAACTGTGTCACCTTTTTGATATCCGTGAAGGGACTCGATAAAATCAAATGGAGATGAGTTGTAGTAGCGTGTGGGAGCTAAAATTTGATGTTGTGAGGAAACAAGAAAATTGGTACTCCTCCTTTAAAGAAATGATTAGATTACATTAAATATGGTGTTATTTTACTACATTATCCCTATTAATAACTCATTGAAAATATAAATTATATAGCATAAGTCATTAATTACAAGGGTATATCTAGAAAATTATGTCCAAAATTTTCTTGATTTTTGTAAAATGTCATTTATTTTGACAAAAAATAATTTTGCTAAAAAACGCTTATTTTGAAAAGGAGGGAGTAGTGAAAAGAAATGTTAATTTAGATGTCATGGATAAATTAATTGCGGAAATCAATTGCTTGTTTGTGTGGTTATTTAGTGATTGGAATTATATATATATATATATATATATATATATATATATATATATATATATTTCACTTGCATATATATATATATATATGCAAGTGAAGGATAAACAAGGAACATTCTGTGGCTGGCATAAATGCAAAATCCATACTAATAAGAATGTCACCAAATATATAATACTTCAGATCTTTTTAGAGTTGTAATCAATCATTTTTTGAGGTGCATCTTCTAATTATGTTTCTTGAAATTCATTATGGAATGATTCTCTGAATGTTTTCTCCAACATTTTGTCTTGGAAGCATTGGATTCAATAAGGAAATCATGTATTTGGTGCTCAATACAATTAAAATTCATTCAGAAATGCTGTCAAATAAAATCCTTACAGATTTGCATATATAAATAAAAATAGCATATTTGGTATAGTTTTTAAATATTTTATTTGGGGAAAAAATTGTACCAACAATAAATGGTGATTTATAATTGTTTGTATTTTGTAAAATGTTCTTACATATTTCATATGGTATAGAATATCATATATGAATTAGAACTAGAGATATTTTTCGACACTAAATAAGCAAAGAAGATTTAGGTACAATGAATATGGTGGAGTTTGTTAAACTTTGCTTTTAGGTTTCACTTCATCTCTTCTTACGCGGTCATGCTTGTGAAATTTAATATTGTGACTGACTTAGAGAATTATTTTTACGCGAGAAAATATCGTAAACCATATAAATTCTTAGAAGAGATTACGTTTTACTACGCAATGTAAATAATCATCACGATTTCAAATCTTTTTATAGTGGACTAGTGGTGGTGTTTTTTTAGCAAATTGCAGAAGAGAATTGTAAAAATAGATTATAGAAATAAATTGCATAACAAAAAAAAATAACATGTCTTTCAAAAAGTTGAATATATATGAATAGTTAATATGCTATTAGCATATTGAGTAAACAAAAACCATTATAAGCATGAACAACAATTAGATCCATTGAGCCATGAGTTGCTGATCAAACTAATTATGTTTTATTGTAAAACGAAAAGAACAAATTTAGAATCCAAATATTTGGATCAAAGGAGCCATATTATGGATCATGGTACAAAGCTTTTATACCCTGAATGTCATCTTGGGTCAAGTCTTTTGTAACTCCGAACGGAAGAGTTGGGAACATGACAGCATCTTTAAATTTACTATGTTGTAATCCTAAAACATGCCCAATTTCATGCAAACCAACTGTTCCAACATCCGACGCACCGGCAACCCGACCGACCGACCAACGGTTATCGGCATCAAAGTGTAACCTCCCGTCGGTTGGTGCAAAAGCATGAGCAAGAACTCCACCAGGACCATCAAAGGGATGCCCATCTCAATGGGCTAATCTTTTAAAGCTAATTTTGACATCAGCATTAGCAAAGTCTTCGGTTTTACTTAACCGGAAATGGCTAACCGAAGCCCATCTGTCGAAAGCACGTGAAACCGGGTCAATGGCAGCTGGTGAGTAACCACTCCCAAATGCATAGGTTAATTGGGATTTAGAAGGTGGCCATTTGTATTTCTCGCCAAAGAATGCATAATGAGAACCAAATTGGATACATATGGAGCCGTAACAATATGCTTTGTTGGTTAAGTTTGTGAACATTTCGCCGCTGATTTTATCTGGCACACCACACCTTGGCGTTGACATAATTTCTAATGTTTCATTATCAATCATACCTGTCGGTTTAAGGCCATGATTAAGTTGGTAAGCCTTTACGGCAGTATCAGTAACTTCGTCGAAATAGTTGTCGTTGCTAGTGTTATTGGCGTCATCTTTGTCGTCAATGAGTTGATTTGAAAAACTATAGGTTAAGTAACCAAACCGGTGTAGATACTTCTTTAGCATGTTAACGCCTTCAACCATGTCGCCTTTTTGGCACCCAAGAAGGGAATTATTAAAAGCAAATGGCGATGAATTGTGATTGTTTGTGGGAGCTAAAATTTGATGTTGCAAGGAAACCATGAAGAGGCAATTGATAGTGAAAAGGAAAATTAATTTAGATGCCATGACTATCTCAATTGGAGAAATCAATTGCTTGTTGCTGTGGCTATTTTGTGATTAGACCTTTTTATATATGCAAGTGAATAAATACTAAATCTGTATTAATAAGGAAGCATGCGGGCAAATAAGGCAACAAATTAATTGAAGGATAATAAATGCTTGCAGGTGGGTCTCCTTGTTGGTCTCTGCTGATGACAGACAGTGGCTTCTCCGGCTGTGTTGGTGGTGGTTGGACGTCGGTGGTAGATGGCTGTCTCTTTGGTGGGAGGTCCGATTCTACTGGTTGTCGGCTTCACGAATGCACGCTTGAGGTCCAGTACGGATTCAGTTCAAGATCTAGCCTTTGCTGTTACTTTTTAATTTATAGCTTGTTGCTAGGTTGTGATTACTGTGTTATTTCAACTGTTTATGTTGTTCAATCTGCCTGCGTTGGTGCAGACTCTTCGGCCGTTAGTGCCGGTATTGAAGCCTGGCCATTGGATTATTGTTGTCTACCCTTTGCGGTGTCCAATCCAATGTACAAAATGACTCGTTGTACTCCAAATTTACAGTAATGCAATCTACTTCAGTTCAAAAAAAAGGAATGAATTTCCAGGACAGGAGAGTGAAAAAAGTTAGAAACCAAATGGTCGAATACCAAATATTCAACAATATCCAGGTCAGCAAGTTGGAAGATATGTGAGACACCCATAAGATTATCTTATCCATTCAACCCTATAGAATACTGCCAAGTCAGCAACAAGTATCTGAGTGTATCCAATTCTGTCATTCTAAAGCCACAACTTAGTCATGTGGCTATGCTAAAGAATTGCCTACCTGGTTTATAATCTTTTGGAAGGTATAGAGAAGCATATATTGAAGCCTTTATTCTCTGATCTCACCAAAATTAAACTGCAGAAAATATGGCTTCAGCCTCCATGATGGCTTCTACTCTCCCACAATTCAACGGGCTTAAGCCCCAAATCTCTGCTGCCCCTGTTAAATCCTTGGTTAGTGGTTCCGTTTTCTATTTCTAAAAAGAAGTTGGTGTTTTTCTGTTTCTTCAATTTACTTTTTTCTTTAGATTATTGAATAAATATTGTTGTTGTCATTGTAATGTTAATGTTACATGAAATTGCAGGCAGCAATTCAGCCATTGAGGCGCAAGGGAAATGGAGCTTTGGGTGCTCGTATGGATTTCATTGGTTCTCCCACAAATCTTGTAAGAATATATGAACTTGATATAATTAAGGTTTTCTTTTTTTCATTTATTGGTATCAAACAAGTTGCCAATTAATATTTGTTCAAGTAATTAGATGTGTGCGTTAACGTTGAGGTTAAAAGTTCAGATATCAACACAAAAACTCCTCGCGAGTCCAAATTTCAGTCTGAATATGAATATGTTATGTAAATGTTCAAAGATATCAGAATATTTTGTAGATTGGTAGTTTACATTTTTGTATATTCAATGGCATATAATGGAAACATCTTGTCCAAAAGCGGTGGATTAAATAGTTGTAAGAGCAAAACAATAGAAAAATGGCATTGAAATATCGGATGGTGTGACAAATTGACACAGATCATGGTGACAAGCACAACCCTGATGCTATTTGCGGGAAGATTTGGGTTGGCTCCATCAGCAAACAGGAAGGCCACAGCAGGATTGAAGCTGGAAGTAAGGGACTCAGGATTGCAAACAGGTGACCCAGCTGGGTTCACTCTTGCTGACACTTTGGCTTGTGGTACAGTTGGCCACATTATTGGTGTTGGTATTGTCCTTGGTCTTAAGAACATTGGTGCTCTGTAAACAAACCAAACTGTTGTTGGAACATTCATGTAATTTGAAGCTACTTTTGTACCAAATGTTCTGCTTGTAAATGCTCGTTCTCTACTTCTCTCTCAAATGCCACCAAGAAATTTTGCAGAAATTGTTCTGAAATAGGGATGAACACATCACAGTGGATTTGGATGCCCGGTTCTTAAGGGTGATAATCTGGATCCTTTGGCAAATTTCGACCCTACTTGTCTTCCAAAAAATAGCGGCAGCCACTATACGTCTTCTATGTAAATGCTTGGTTTTAGCCTTCTAATAATTTGAAATTCTCATGTTTAGCTTTAAGAGCCTAAAACTACCATTGATCTCTTTTTTAAAAGGAGAAAAAAAAGGAAAAAAAAAAAGAAGAGGGAACTTATTTTTTTTTTATCCAAGATCCAAAGAGGGAACTTATTTAATACCCTTGCAATTGCAATGGGAAAAATTAAATACTATGAATTAATGACATAATTATTCGTTTGAGACATATTTGTTTTATATATGCTAATAATATACCTTTGAATAAACGCGCCACTTTCTCTAATTCACCATTTTCTTTATTTTTTTATTATACAATTTACTATATCTGTTATAATCTATTTAATTTACCTTAAACATATTCCCTTGTTATAAACTATTTTCATGGTGGATTCTATAATATATTATATTTTCCTAATTACTTTTTTATTTAAGATTTTGGAATTTATATATATTCTAATTATTTTTATCTACAATATCTTGGCTTATTAACAATATTAATAGGGCAAAAGAGGCTATTGGTAAGCCTTTTTTTAATCAGAAGGCTACTAACAAGTTAAATCCTTCCATTATATATATATATATATATATAATGGATACGTTGAGTTTACTTTTTCAAAATTTGGCATTTTTTATAGTCAACATTGGTATTATATTTTTCTAACAAGTGACTTCATAATAAGTAATAAATGCTGTTGAGAAATAATATTGGTTATCTCCTAGAAGTTAGCTAAATTTGTACAACTGTTATTTATTTCCTAATAACAGATTATATATACGTGTATCTTGTAAAGAGAAAGACACGACAATACAATATTCTTTGTTCAGATACCAATTTTTGCATGGTATCAGAGAGTTTCTGAACAAACCCTAGCCGACCTCTAGTTCAGCTATGTCTGACATTACAGAATCTTCTAGTCGTCCTCTTCAAAAGGTTCCTACCCAGCACCCTATCTCAAAATCTCACTCTATACAAATCATCTTTACACGGCTGAATGAAGACAATTTTCTTCGCTGATCTCAATCAGTACGCATGTACATCCGTGGAAGAGGAAAGATTGGCTACCTAACTGGAGAGAAGAAAGAACCTGTTGCCACCGATCCTGCACATACAATATGGGATGTTGAGAACTCTATGGTGATGACATGGCTGGTGAACTCAATGGAGGAAGATATTAGCTCTAACTATATGTGTTATCCTACAGCCAAAGAATTGTGGGACAATGTGAATCAAATGTACTATGATTTAGGAAACAAGTCCCAGGTGTATGACTTGACTCTCAAATTGGGACAAATACGCCAGGGTGAGGATATTGTTTCCAAATATTTTAATTCTCTGAAGCGTGTATGGCAGGATTTAGACATGTTCAATGATTATGAGTGGAAATCTACTGTTGATTTTAATCATTACTAAAAGACTATTGAGGATAACATAATTTTTACATTCCTTATTGGTCTTAATGTTGAGTATGATGATGTGAGAGGTAGGATTATTGGAAGACAACCACTCCCCTCTATTGGAGAAGTCTTCTCTGAAGTAAGACGTGAAGAGAGTAGACGTTAAATTATGCTTGGAAAGGGGATATCCACTCCTACTGTTGAAACTTCAACCTTGGCTGCAGACAATACTATTAGTCGTAATAAAAGGTCTCAGGAGAAGGCACGTGTTTGGTGTGATTATTGCAACAATGCAAAACACACAAGGGAAACCTGCTGAAAAATTAATGGAAAACCAGCTAACTGGAAAGGGTCTCATGAGGGCAGATTTAATAAAACTCCAGTAGCAAATGAGGCAGATTGTGGACCTTTCAGTCAAGAACAATACAATCACATCCTAAAGGTGTTGAAATCCAAAACTGAATCATCAAGTACTCCTATTGGCTCTGTTGCACATACAGGTAGTATTTTTGACCCTCCTACAGCCCTATCTTGTTCTTTTCTGTATCATACAACTCCTTGGATCATTGATTCAAGAGTTTCTGATCATATAACTAGTCATTCACATTTATTTCAAACTTATAATCCTTGTTCTGACCATGAAAAAATTTGTATAGCAGATGGGTCTTTTTCTTCTATAGCTGGCAAAGGTTTGATTCACTTGTCTCTTGATATCTGTCTTAAATCTGTTCTTCATGTCCCTAAACTGGCCTGCAATCTCTTATCAGTTAGTAAACTTACTCAAGACTCTAACTGTATTGTGACTTTCTTTGATTCTCATTGCGTGTTCCAAGACCAGACTACGAGGAGGACAATTGGCATTGCTAAGCTCATTGATGGTCTTTACTACTTTTTTGAGGGCTGGAAGAATAAAGAAGCTCATAGTCTAAGTAGTATCAGTTCTACCCCTATTATGGAACGAATTTTGCTCTGGCATAATAGATAAGGACATTTTAGTTAAAATGTTTCCCGACTTGTTTAAATGAGTTGATTGTTCAAAACTTCAGTGTGAACATTGCATTTTATCCAAAAATCATAAAACAAATTTTCCTTCCAAACCATATCAGCCTTCAACACCATTCTATTTGATCCATAATGATTTAGGGATCTTCAAGGGTTAAAATACTTTTTGGTAAAAGATGGTTTGTGACTTTTATATATGATCACACTCGACTTTGTTGGGTTTATCTGTTCCGTGAAAAGTCTAAAGTTGCCCAAATTTTTCAAAATTTCTATACTATGATTGAAACTTTGTATAACTCTAAGATTGGCATTCTTTGTTCTGACAATGGTACTAATTATTTTAATAGCATTCTTGGCACATTTCTAAAAGATAAATGAAATTTTCATCAATCTACTTGCGTTGACACACCTCAACAAAATGAGATAGCTGAAAGAAAAAACAAACACTTGCTTGAAGTTGCTCGTGCCTTAATGTTTTGCATGAATGTTCCTAAATACTTGTGGGGTGAAGCAGTGTTCACAACCTCTTATTTAATAAACAAAATACCAAGTCGGGTTCTTAACTATGTGTCACCCTTAGATGTGTTCAAGGACTTTTTCCCTCATAATCGACTACTCTCTCCTCTTCCTCCTAAGGTGTTTGGTTGTACTGTTTTTGTTTACATATCCAAAGGACAATCTAAACTTGACCCAAGGCTGAAAAATGTGTTTTTGTAAGTTATTCTCCTTCCCAAAAGGGATACAAGTGTTATAACCCACAGACTATGAAAATTGTTGTCTCAATGCATGTCACTTTTTTGGAACATCAAAAATTCTTTCTTCAGGGGGAGAGTAAGAGTGAAGACGAGAATTTTTGGGATGGTGCAGGAATAGTCTAGATGGATGAGGTGACCGAGTTAGTTATAATTTTAGGAGTATATAAAAGGTGAGTGGGATGGAGAGTGAGGAATGAATCTGTTCAATGAATTCTTGTTATTGTGAGTGGGTAAGGGAGAGAAAACAACCTCTCAAACTACTGCTAGGTTATCAGTATTTATCAATATTCAATAAAAACAACCATTCCTATTTTTCTCTATTTTGCATTCTTTCTTTGTTGTTTTCATTAACACACTGCAGATTGATAGGACATCCCTTGCCCACTCACAATAACAAGAATTCACTCAAAAGATTCATTCCCCACTCTCCATCCCAATCACCTTTTATATACTCCTAAAATTATAACTAACCCTGTCACCTCATCCATCTAGACTATTCCTGCACTAATACATCTATTAATAACTACATGCACTAATATTATGATCTATCATTCACCTTTGTCGAATGTCATTGTGAATCAGAAAGATAGTGTAGACAGTGTTCAAACTTTGCCAAGTAAGACTGAGTTCACGACAGGGGGAGAAATGCTACAGCCAGTTCCTAAGGAACGAAACAAAGAGCTTCGTGTTTATACTAAGAAGAAAAATTAGCAAAGTAGTAGAGAACCATCTACTCTAGCGATGCACAAATAATCAAACTCCTTGGAGGATGTTCTTGAAGGCACATCCGATACAGGTGATCCATCTATTATCATTCCTCTTATTGTTTCTGAATCTGATCAATTTATTGTCCCTATTGATAATGTTTCTTCTGATCTTGACATTTCTATGGCACATAGGAAAGAAAAACGGTCTTGCAATAACCACCCTCTATAAAAATACCTTTCCTATGGCAAACTCTCGCAGAAACACTTCTCTTACGTTTCTAAAATTACTAATTTTTTTGTTCCAAGAAACATTCAAGAGGCACTTGATGATTCAGATTGGAAGGCAATTGTTATGGAAGAGATAAGGGCCCTTGAGAAAAATGGAACTTGGGAATTGGTTGATATTCCTAATGGGAAGAAACTTGTAGGATGCAAATGGGTGTTTATCATAGAATTTAGGGTGGATGGAAGTGTGGAAAGACTGAAGGTGAGACTGGTTGCTAAAGGCTTTACTCAAACATATGGTATTGATTATCAAGAAACATTTGCTCCAATAGCCAAACTAAATGCCATACGTGTTCTCTTATCATTAGTCGTGAATTTTGGTTGGGCACTACATCAACTAGATGTCAAGAATGCATTTTTAAATGGAGATCTAGAAGAGGAAGTCTTTATGAGCCTACCTCCAGGATTTAAGAAGGTGTATGGGACAAACAATGTGTGTAGATTGAAAAAGGCATTATATGGACTAAAGAAATCACCAAGGGCCTGGTTTGACAGATTTGGAAAGGCTGTGAAAGGCTATGGTTATTGTCAAAGCCAAACTGATCACACCATGTTCTATAAAAGATCTAACGAAGGTAAACTCTCCATTCTTATTGTGTATGTGGATTACATAATTCTGACTGGAGATGATATAGAGGGAATTAAGAACTTGAAGACGAGACTGGCTTGAGTTTGAAATCAAAGACCTAGGATCTTTAAAATATTTCCTAGGTATGGAATTCGCTAGATCAAAAGAAGGCATTTTTGTGAATCAAAGAAAATATGTTCTTAATCTTCTTAAAGAGACTGGACTTCTTGGTTATAAACCAGCAGAGACACCGTTCAAACCCAATGTAAAACTCACTCTTGCTAAACCTGAAGAAGTAGTAGATAAAGACATGTTTCAACGACTTGTTGTGAGATTGATTTATTTGTCTCATACTTGACCCGACATCTCCTTTGATGTGAGTGTGCTGAGTCAGTTTATGCATTCACCAGCACAAGTGCACTTTGACACATTTTATAGGGTTCTAAGGTACTTAAAGGGAACTCCTGGACAAGGATTAATGTTTCGGAAAAGAAACAATATTCAAATAGAAGTATACACTGATGCTGATAGGGCAGGGAATTCCATTGATAGACGATCTATTTCAGGTTACTGCACATTTGTCGGAGGTAACTTTGTGACTTGGCGGAGTAAGAAATCGTCTGTTGTTGCAAGGAGTAGTGCAAAAGCAGAGTTTAGATCATTAGCTCATGGAATCTGTGAAGCTCTGTGGATAAAAAGGCTACTAGAGGAATTACATGTTCCTACTTCCATTCCTATGAAGATGTATTGTGATAATAAGGCTGCAATTTCGATTGCTCATAATCCTGCGCTACTTGACAGAACTAAACATATAGAAGTTGACAAGCACTTCATTAAAGAGAATATTGAGAATGGAACCATATGTATACCTTATGTTCCAACTTCACAACAGGTTGCAAACATTCTTACAAAGGGATTGTACAAGAAGCATTTCAATGTTTTAGTTAGCAAGCTGGGTATGAAAGATATCTTTAGACCAATTTAAGGGGGAGTTGAGAAATAATCTCGGTTATCTCCTAGAAGTTAGCTAAATTTGTACAATTGTTATTTATTTCTTAATAACAGATTATATATATGTGTATCTTGTAAAGAGAAAGACACGACAATACAATATTCTTTGTTCAAATACCAATTGCTGCACATGACTTATTCAGTTTTTCAAATATTTAAACAAAATATAAATTAAATATTAAAAATATTATGTACAAAAAAACTTCTAAAATTTAATATGATATTTTTTTAATTATATAATATTTATATTTATATATTTTTTTAATTTGAGATAATTTTTTATTATAATCTCAAATATTTATATAAAAATAAAAATAAATTCATAGTATCGCTAGATAACGTCTGAAAATTAGTTAACCTAAAAATTCAGTAATCATACTCAAATCACAAATATTAAAAAAACTGAGGTCACGATTACAATAATAAGTACACAAATGCGATTAAAAAAACTAAAAACTTGAAATTGCATTAAGAAAAAAAAATCTAAAATTGCCAATATAGGCCAAGGAGGTGGCGACTGTCCGAGTGAAGATGATGACGTGGCACTCGAATTAAAAAAGCCCAGAATACCTACACTGCTACACACTGCTTCTTACTGCTTCTTCTTCTTCCTCTGCCGTTGAACTTCTACCTTCAGAAAGCGCGAACCGTTCAGCTCAGCTAGGACGCCTCCGCCGTTGAAACCTTCACGCAAAGCCAGAAACAGAGAAATCGAATTCGCTTCTCATCCACCTACATATACGCATAGCGTGAGGGAGAGAAGATGAGTATATGGAACTATGTGGTTACGGCTCACAAGCCAACCAGTGTAACTCACTCATGCGTCGGCAATTTCACTACTCCTCAAGAGCTCAATCTCATCATTGCGTACGCCCTACGCCTCTCTCTATCTTTACCTCTCTCTGTTTCCTTCTCTTCTGTTAGGGTTTTGTTTTATGTTCCAATTTCAATGTCCTTTTTACATTTTGCAGGAAATGCACACGTATTGAAATCCACTTACTCACTCCTCAGGGATTACAGGTAATTTATTTCTTCATCGTTTTCCATATTTTAAAATTTATTATGATAATGCTGCGAATTGAGAAACAAGATGAAATGGGGAATATTTTGGTTGTGCAGCCTATGTTGGATGTTCCGATATACGGTAGAATTGCAACGCTTGAATTGTTCCGTCCTCATGTGAGTCTCCGCGGTTATTTGGTTCCTCTTTAGTTGTTTTGTGTAGCATTGTTTTTTCCTCAAATTTGTATACCTTGTAACAGGGTGAAGCACAGGATTTTTTATTCATTGCGACAGAGAGATACAAATTCTGCGTTCTTCAATGGGATGCTGAAACGTCTGAGCTTATAACAAGGTTTAAGGATGAGAACTCGAAAGAAGTGAATTGAATTTAGTTTATTTTGTTGATTTTTGTTTTTAGTTAAGTTAGCTTTTCGATATAGCAATGTAAGAGAGCTTCTGGATACTCTATTAGATGTCAGGAAAAGGTGGTTGGGAATTATGGTTGAATTATTGTTTCATTGACAACTAGTTGCATTGTCTTATAGAGCAATGGGAGATGTGTCAGACCGTATAGGTCGTCCAACTGATAATGGCCAGGTAATAATTGTGGTTCTAGATTTTGTAATTTTTTTTTGGAATAGCTTTTATTTTCCTTCTGTTTTTCCTGATTTTATCTTCGCCATGCAGATTGGTATAATCGATCCTGATTGTCGATTGATTGGGCTCCATTTGTATGATGGGTTGTTTAAGGTACATAGTTTTGATCAAGCTTATTAGATCTGATTGATCTTTTCATATGATTTTTTTTTGGTTTTCTTTACGAGGAAGTAGGAGTTCCTTATTTGAGATTTTATTCTTGCTAAAAGCCCTAGTTGTCCTAAAAATTTGTTGCCTGAGATGGTGGTGATGGAGGCAGGCTAGTTATCGTAACAGAAATCGCTAATCAATAATAGTTTTGCTTGTGCATTGATGGGATACAGCAATACTTGTTAATTAATTATTTCTTTACATTAAACATTTGCAATAACAGTGATTTATGTTTTGTTAGGTTATTCCTTTTGATAACAAAGGACAGCTTAAAGAGGCTTTTAACATAAGGTATAAAGTATTCTATCATACAAATGTTGGAAATTACTGATGAATCTGCCATTGAATACTATATATTGTATTGGTGATTATGCTGATGAATGAATGAACTGTGAATTATGAAGTTGATGAACACTTTACTTCATGACTTCATTTCTATTTGTAGTATGCTGTGTGGGGATTTGCATCTACCTTTACTTTATCATTTAGAAATGTCTTGTAAAATTTTAAAATACATTGCCTTGTGTTATGAAGGTTATGAAATGAGTAGTTCTCATTTGATTGGCTTTAGTGGACTGGATCTGTAATTATAGCACATGCTGCCTATACAGGCCCACCCCAGTATTTGGTCATTTTGCTCTGATTGGGGGTGCTAGTCTGAATTAGAAATATGCTTTTTAATGAAGTTACCAATTAATGGGTTCTCAATTATTGTATTCTAGTTTGTGTAATGATGAAGTTCTGTTTAGGTATGTTTTTCTTCACAATTTATGACATTGCCTGTTAATACTAGTTCGATTTGTTGAAAATATGGACTTAACTTACTTATCTTGAAGTCCTAATATCTGCAGAATCTTTCTTTCAGGCTTGAAGAACTCCAAGTTCTGGATATCAAATTTCTTTACGGTTGTGCGAAACCTACAATTGTTGTTCTTTACCAGGTCTGCTATATTCCTTGTGCCTGGTTCAGGATATCTAAATTCCTTTGTCATTTATTTTTGTTGTATACATGTCTACTGAGTCATGCATTCATATTTGAAAATTTGATTGAAGTATGCTCACTATAATGCAGTATGTCCCATTTTCAGTATAGTCTCATTTTCAGTCTATGTTCAAATTTATGCCATTTGTGAAATAGCAACAACAGTGGCTCACAAATTGTCCATGGCCAAGGAAACCACTTTTTCCAGCAGAATTGATTTTCTAATACTTAAGATAATTTTTATATTATTTATATATTTATCAATCTCAATGAACTCAATTCAACTGTCTTGATCATGCAGGATAACAAAGATGCTCGCCATGTTAAAACATATGAGGTTGCCCTAAAAGATAAAGATTTTGTTGAGGGTCCATGGTCTCAGAACAATCTTGACAATGGTGCTGATTTGCTAATACCAGTGCCCCCACCTTTATGTGGTGTCCTTATTATTGGAGAGGAAACAATCGTCTATTGCAGTGCAAATGCATTTAAAGCAATCCCAATCAGACCTGTATGTTATTGATGGCACT
>CAODLS010919672.1:0-15409 GCA_948243855.1 Flueggea neowawraea | reverse complement strand
TTCTATAATGTGGTATATTTGGCAGCACCGCTCCCAGCTTCAAGGCAATATGATGTTGTATTTCACGTATTGGAGGCAACTCGCCAGGTAGCTCTACAGGAAAAATGTCACTAAATTATGCAATTAGATGGGCCAATGATTTTGAAATAGTATTGGATTTAGCCACCTTTTCCCATCAACATATACGCCATTTCTGACTCTATAGCTTTTCTTCAAACTGGGCGACAATAAAGTAAAAAATCACTTGTAGGTGTGGGTTGCTGGAAAGCCTATCTGCCAGGTTGTAGCACAACTTTAACTCCCTCAAACACAATAATATAAGTATTGGTTCGTCCATCATGATGCACACCTCTGTCATACTGCTAAGGTCAGCCTAACAACAGGTGGCTAGCATCCATAGCTACTACATCACACCAAACTGAATCCTTATATTTCAGACCAATATAAAAAGAAACAAGAGCCCTCTTAGACATTGAAAGCTCCCCTCCCTTTTTTAGTGACTCCAATTTATAGGGCTTAACATGTTATTCAGTTTGAATATTCAATTTCTACACAACCTCAGCAGACACAATGTTCTCACAACTCCCATAATCAATCAAACTTTGTTTTGGCCGACCATTATTCAATTTTGATGAACAATAATATTTTCCAATATTTTTTCCCAAACTTCTAATTTTTGTATGCCTATTTTTCTGGTATTTGTTGAATCAACATGTTTATAGAAGATTATTTACAGTATTCGTGTTCGAATGAACGAATTCAATATTTACTCCCTGATTTTATAACTTCTGCTATGTCATTTGGTATCAAAGATGAGTTGATCCAGTGAAAACATACTGTCAAGAACATAAAAACTTATTGAAAACATGTATGAAAGGGACATGGAGCAGTGGACTTGTGAGATCATTGATGAATTGAGCAAGTTATTAGCCAACTTGCAAAGAGGATGACTGCGTTGTTGGGTAGTCAGAATAGAGTGAATATGATGAGAGTCAATAATAATCGTCGGGCAAACTCGAATATTGAGGTTGATGATGTTGAGGAGAAGGACGATTATGATGTGGAGGTTCCTCGAAGGCGTCGTAGGGCAATGGTAGAGCATGATCTTAGGCGTTGAGAGATAGGTATGCAAATTGAGATTCCTGAGTTTTATGGCATGATACAACCTGAGGAGTTTCTTAATTGGTTGGCCACTGTTGAGGAAAATTTGGAATTTAAAAGGGCGTCGAAAGACAAATGTGTGCCTTTAGTTGCAACCAGATTGCATGGTAGAATGACCACTTGGTGACAACAACTGAAATTGACCTAAAACAAATTGGGTAAGACCAAGATTGATACTTGGGAGAAGATGAAAAAGCACATGCAAGCAACCTTTTTACCATATAAATTTCAGCGACTAATTTATCCAAAGGTTGCAGAATCTGAAGCAATGCATTCAATCAGTGGATGAATACACCATTGAATTTTATCAGTTAATTGCCAGGAATGAAAATCTAGAAACTAAGGACCAGTTGATGACGCGACATATTAAGGGTTTGGCGTTTTAGATTTAGGATACTGTTAATATGTCCACCCATTTTCTATCTCGGCTGCCCACCAGATGGTGTTGATGGCTGAAAAACAAGAACCTCACGACAATGGTTCTTTTTCTATGAACAGTGCAGGTGGTGGTGCTAGTGGTGTGGTGGTTAGAATTAGTAGTGGTGTGGAGGCTAGCAAAGTTGGCAATCAATTTAATAAAAGAAGTAGCAGTGGTGGTGGTATTACATGTTTTGGTTGTGGGGAGACTTGGCATCGATAGTTTGAGTGTAGAAAGGTTGAAAGAAAGAATACATTGTTTCTTGATACTGATGATTATGAGAAAGATGAAACTGAGTTCACAAGCAATCCAGTATCTAATGAGGAGGCAGTAAATGAAGTGCTTGTATAAGGAGATGTCAAGACGGCCTTGGTGGTTTTTCGATCCTATTTGACGTTGAAATTAGTGTTTGAAGATGATTGGTTGTGGAGTAATATCTTTCAGTCCACCTATACCATCCTTGGCAAGGTATGTCATTTTGTTATTGATTCTAAGAACATTGTGTCTGCTGAGGCTGTTCAAAAATAGAATATTCAGATTGAAAAACATCCTAACCCCTATAAATTGGCGTGTTTGAAAAAGGGAGAAAAGGTTTTAGTGTCTGAAAGGGCTCTTGTTTCTTATTGGTCTAAAATATAAAGATGCAATTTGGTGTGATGTAGTAGCTATGGATGCTTGTCACCTATTGTTAGGCAGACCTTAGCAGTATGATAGAGGCGTGCATCATGATGGATGAGCCAATACTTATAGCTTTTTGTTTGATGGAGTTAAAGTTGTGTTACTAGCACGTGGATGCATAATGGCTCCACTGATACAACATGGGGAGAGTTCCCTATCTCACATCAACTGTGTACTGGGATGACTTGGGCATTATAAGTGTATGGGCATCCTCCCCTTTTGAGCTAGTTTTTAGGGGTGAGTTCTACCCTGCATTATTTGGTATTAGATCCTGACCCGGCGGTACTAGCGTGTGGGCTCACAATGGGTCCACAACCTGGTGTGCCTTTCAAGGACGTACATACATGAGGGGTGGCACTGATGCAGCATGGGGGGAGTTCCCTATCCCACATTGGTTGTGTACTCGAATGACTTGGGCCTTATAAGTGTGTTGACACCCTCTCCACTTGAGCTAGCTTTTGGGGGGTGAGTTCTACCTTTCATTATTTACACATTTTCAATATGTTGTTGTTTTCTTAGCAACATATTTTCAATGGATTAGTTCGCCTATGATACCAACTGACGTAGTGGAAGCTATAAAATCAAGGAGTAAATATTGAATTCGTTGATTCGAACACAAATACCGAAAATAATCTTCTATAAACCTGTTGATCCAATGAATATCAAGAAAATAGGTATCTAAAACTAAAAAATTTGGGAAAAAAATCAGAAATATTATTTTTCATCAAAAACTGAATGAAAGTAAGCCAAAACAAAGTTTAAAAGTCTAAAATGGAACCCTAAGACGAAAAAAGACAAAAATGATCACGCTAAAATGTTCCGGGCTACGACCTCCAAAATTTCTTTAAACAGTATTTTTTTGGCCTGAAATTAGCCGGTTATGAGTAAACTTAGTAATAGAGTATAGATCTCTTAATGAGATTCGATTTAATATATTGTAAGTCACATAACTCATCCTAAATTAAAAATTATGGTTATTAGAAAATCTACCGTGCGGATTAGCCTCTTTTACCGCATCCAGTGCTTCTATGAAATCCAAAACTACTTGATCTGCATTAGGATCTTAGTGACTGAGAAAACTGGAAAACAGCAATCGATCCTGGTGTAGGGAAAGTAGAATTAATAGGTTGTGATTGTACTTCCATGAGTAGCCTTAACAGAACCATATCTTTTTTATCCAAAAAGGGCAACCATGTTTCCTATAGCATTTGTCAACTATATGGCCTTGAAGACCACAAAATGTACAAAAACATTTCGTTTATTAATCCTGCCTTCTCCATTATGTCCTTCAACATTCATAGTTTTATTAAAGAATACAGCAGGCGTAATAAAAGTATTAGAAGTATATATATTATTAAGGAAATATATTTTACATTTTTTATCCTATTTTGATGAGTCTTAAACTTGGAGACTTAAAGTTCCAATTATAGATATCTCACCACTAGAGTAAATCACATGACGCTACATATTTTTCCTTTTTTCAGAAAAAAATCAACATCAACAGTATATATGCCCACCAAATTAAACTCCAATATATTTAAATTTTTAATGCATAACTTCCAACAAAAATCAATGCTGTCAAGCCATTAAGGACAGAACCTAACTCTGTGCCATTCTGTCGATATAAAATAAGATATTCCTCTTTTTTAATTATTTAAGTCATTTTTTACTGGGTGTACTCTTGTGATATATTTTTATCATAATAGCAGTTTTAGATTCTACATTGTTTACCTCATGGAAAGTGGTCCAGCAGAAAAGAGAGTAATATTTCGTGACAGACTCAGGTTCGAGACATACAACTGTCTCTTTAAACGCCTCTGAATATCTTCTTGGGTGTATCCCTCCGCGGGTTCTTAGCAAGTGTCGTCGTGAGCGAGCGACATGTCACGGAGGGAAATAATTATCTGCATGGTCACGTCCAGCAGGGAGTTATCCACCCTCAGTAGCTCCGACTCTTCTTTTTCCAGAAAAAAAGATTCTACATTGTTTGACGAAATTTGCTACACAACGTGCACAATAAGAAAGAATGAATAAAATTTGTTGGAGTGAAATCCTAATTAATTAATTATTTATTTGTTGGAGTGCACAAATTCTGTCGGCAGTCGACATATCTCTAGCTAGTCGCCCCACTTCTAAAATTTATTTATTTTTATTGATTTCTTTTAGGTGATATAGGAATTGCAAGTGAACTCTAATCACAGGTTAATCTAACAAAACAAAAGTCAAAACCAAGTGTGTAACGTTGGAACTACAAAACTTGAAGTTGAATTAAAGTGCAACAAAAAACTTCTGCGGAAAGTTCGAAAACATCTTTAACTAAAGTTAAATTCACTTGAGGTTGACGATCAAAGCATTTGTTTTCTTTTTCTTTTAATACAATTTATGACAGTTATTTTTAGTTTGAACAATAATTTTTTAAATATTATTATCAGTGGTTTACAATCGATTACGTCTTTTGGTTAAAACTGTGTTAAAAATTACAAAATTATGTTTTAGTTTCAATCATAATTTTTTTAAATATTTAATAATATATAAAAAACTGTGATATACAATTGTAATATCTCTTAAAATATGGTTTCAAAAAGTTAAAATTTATTATTGTGCTCTCATAAAAAAAGCTATCAACCATACTTTTTAGTCATCCATCATATTTTTAACCAAATAATTGTTCGTATTTATAAAAACACTTTTACAAAATACTATTTATGAATCGTCCTTTGCTAACAACATTTTCTAAAACTATAACAGTATACAAAGCCTAATATGTACTCTAGTTAACATCCTAGGCTCTAAAGTCAAATTTAATGATTTTTCAAATTAAAGTTGGCATTTATTCATTACACTATGTCACGATTTACTATATGCATAATACCTTTTTTTAAGGTCATCATCTTGAGAAGTAGAACATTAACTTTTTTTTTTCTTTTACTAGTATTTCTTATAATACCTGAACCTCTAATTTTTAACAAATAGTCTAACTAAACTTGTTAGTATAAAACCCTCCAAACTATATTCTCCATCTATCATCTATGCCATTATCATTTTCATACCACACCATTTTCTTTTGCACCTGAAAACAATGCTGCCCTACCAAAGCCTTCAAGAAGCAGAGACCGCTCTGGGAAGAGAACTCACAACAGCTGAGAAATTATGGTTCAATTACTCAGCTAAAAAACCTGATTATATTCTTCACTGTCACAACACTCTTTTCTTATGCTTCTTCTACCCCATTCTTCCTCTTCCATATGTTATCTTAGAACTAAGTCGATCCATGAAAGTTCATTAATACAAAATCCAACCAAAGTTCAAGAGATCTTTCTGCGAGATGCTTAAATGCTACAGAAAAGTCATGATTACTTTCCTTTTTGTCGTCGGTCCTCTTCAGGTTCTTTCTTACCCTACCGTTAAGGTAAGATGTTCATATGTTCATGCATATGGTGTCTGTGTGTGATGGAAAATCAAAATTAACGAGTTGATATACTTTTAATAAATGATGTAATTTTGGTAGAATTGTTTAAAATTATATATCAAAATAGTTATAAAATAATTGTCGATTCGATTAACATATATATTAAATAACGATTTTGACTTTAACTAATCATCTATTCACGAATAATTCTTGGATAATTATTTATGCTTATTCTCAGTTCTTGAACTTAAAAAGGAAATGGTTAAGTGATCATGATGAGAGACTTAAAACCAAGATTTTTAATGATTTAAGAACTTAAGGTCCAAATACTAATAGTTCAGGGACTTAAGGTGAAAAGAGTGACTATATTTGCGGATTAATAGTGAAAACGATATTTAATTAGGAGAAGTAAGACCAAAATCGTTCATAATTTAAGAACTACATAATGAGGTAATTTTTTTTATTTGCATTAGCTTTGATACATATGTAAAAGTATTTATAATGGACTCGTTTGAAACTATAACATCTAGTATATAATATGTAGTATTTTGTAATAATTATTAATTAATAAAAAAATAACACATCTTTTAATATAATATTAAATATTTAGATGTTAAATACTCATAACAAAATAATTAATGTTATTCTAAACAAACGAAGCCAATATACATTTATGAACGATAAGATTAATTTTCTGATTTGCGTTCCCGACGTGCTACACCAGTATGTACTTTCTTTTAAAACTGTCATTTTCACCTGAATCCATGCATTGTGTCCCACACTATTGCTTGCTGCCTCGTTGTGTCTAATGCATGGAACAGCTGCCCAGCTCCTACCTTCTTATCTCTTCTCTCATTTATTGCGGAATCAAGTTGCAGTCACGGATTTTTTTTCTTCTAATTCTTGTAGTTTAATAAATACTCCATTCGAACCTTTTGTTGTTCTTTTTCTCATTTTGGGATGTCTCAAATTATGATTCACGTCTTCTCCTCAAATACTCTTTCCGTCTCAATTTAATGGATATAATTTTTATTTTAATTATTCCATAAAATAAATATATTTTTTTATTTTAATTTATTATTTTTTGATAAAATTACTATATAGTCCTTATTAAGTTTAGTTATTAAATTTAACGAAAATTAATTACTATTTCTTTTTTGTTTCAACTAAAGAAGAACTTAATTATAACTACACTCATTAAATTAAATTAGCTCACAAGATCTTAAAAGCTATTGCATGTATCAAGGGTAATACTTTGACTAAATTAATTTACCTCTTAAACTGCTAGTGTAAACCTTAGTTCTAAATATATTGTATCCAGATTATATTTTATATGTAAATATTATGATGCATTGTTTTATCTCATTATTATTTTTGTGCATGTTTAATTTGATAAAATATCTATAAATAGTAATTCTGCTTAAGTTGTCAAATATGTAATTTGGATAGTAAAATCTTGAAGTATAAAAAAATATTATTCTAAATGTTCATAGTAGATTATTGTCATGAGAGTGACAATAAACCAAGACTAGTATGTACTTTGTGAGATTTCATAAATAGTAATTCTGCTTAAGTTATCAAATATGTAATTTGGATAGTAAAATCTTGAAGTATAAAAGAATATTATTCTAAATGTTCATAGTCGATTATTATCATAAGAGTGACAATAAACCAAGACTAATATGTACTTTATGAGATGATCATGTTTTACTGGTCATAGGATATGAGATATGAATTAGAGAACATAAGAACATGTTAGAGAACAGTGTTTTGGATCGATCCGCTTATGAGAATACTACATGATTGAAAGGACATAAATATTTCTCACACAATTCTTATACTAGAATCCATCGACCTGAAATCACTATGGATTCTTGGGTGATTTCTCGTATACTTTGGCACACACCTAACGTTATTTGTAATGAGTAACAAGTATGGGTATGATTGGGTATGCCATGAGTTATACTAAGGAACATGACTGAAGTGAAGGAATTGTCACTCTTGAAAAGAGAGAAGATAACACCAGCCACTTGATTAGTGAAACTAAGTAGTATGTGGCCACACCCAAGCAAAATGATAAGTTTTATCATTTATTTGACTTAGTCAGGATCACTTATAAATCAAGAAAATGTTTTAGCATAAATAAGGGTGACATGTTCCATGCCTTATACTAATTCTGATATCGAGAGGCGAAGAGTTGTATAAGGTTGTAATTAGGTTATGTTGATTCATAATTGACATTCATTTCAATTTGGGTAATAATAGTGTCTTGCTAGAGACCAATTATGATTTATGAGCTTTAAATTAATTTTAGGCTCATTGCCAACATTGAATGAACCTACATGATCAAACACAATAAAGATTTGAATTGGTTACAAAGGTTTTCTCTTTGTAATAATTGAATTATTAAGATGATTAATTTGATTAATCAATAATGATTCAGGGTTTTATAATTTATGTGTTAAATAAGATTTAATACATAGTCCATTAATGTAATGGACTTTTAATATGAATCACCAATTATCATGGTTATAATTATTTAATTATGTGTGACATAATTCGACCCATGTGAGTGATTTATTTTATGACAATGCATCATATATTAAAAGATCAATAATATTAATAAAACCCATGTGATTTTTGGCCTTTCCTAACCTAAATTCGAAGGAGAAAATTTGCATACAAACCTAAAAAAGGGAGGGAGAAATTCGGCTCATTTTTCCTATTTTTTAGGAATCATTTTCCTTGTGTGACAATGATGAATTCGGCACAAGCAATTACTAATTAGGAGTCCATGACTAATTAGGAGTTTTATTCTTGTTTGAAAAGGAAAATAAAAACCCTAATTTGTATGTGAAAAAATTAATTAGGAAGTGTTTATTCTTGTAGGACAAGAAAAGCAAATCCTAGTGTGACTGGGATAAGAATTCGGCACACGTCTTCTAAAATAGGAAGAGGCCAAATTCTTGGAGGGCAAGAAAGAGCAATTTTGGCTCCTTAGTGCTACCTATTTAGGTCTTCTCATATGCCTATAAATATGATGCACACATTGACATTCAATTGATTCCAAGGCAAAGCCAAATTGGTGAGTGCCACTTTCAACGAGAGAAAATTACTTTGTGAACGGTCAAGCCTCTGAAAGATGTGGTCAAAAATACCTGGTTGAGGGGCACGCTGAGACTGCTGCAGATGAGGTAGTGCCTCTACCTCTAGACAAGTACATAAATCTCCCTGATCCGCTACAAAATGATCAACAGCCTCAGCGGCAGCCCTAGATGGCAACTCCGAACGTGAACCCATATCTACAAATGCCACAAACAATAGGATGCATAACAAAAATTAGAATGCTAACCATTTCCATAATACCAACGACTACTCGGAATATATACAGAGGCAAATCAAACCGACTCGATGAAAATACCTAATCTCCACAACCGACCCAGACAATACAGAACCTAACACTCTGATACGACCTTTGTCACGACCCGTTTCCAGACCATGATCGGCGTATGAGGCGAACTGTCTATGGGAGCCCAACTCATCTCGCACAGGCCTCGGAGATACAAATATTCTACCCAAACATTCATTTATCAAATGATATATATAAGAAAGTAGCATAAATATAATACTATCAAAATCAATATAAATAATATGAGTAAAACCATCAAACATCTTATGACAGATACTAAGCCATAACCCATTATTTGGTATGGAGCAACTAATAAAATACATACTAAGCCCGAACAAAAGGGCACTGACTAAATCTCTAGAGTGCCTCACCAAATGTTGAATGGCAACGATCCGCACTCAACCAAAATACCTGAAAAATAGAAGTAAAGAGAATAGACAGAAAAGAAAGGGGTAAGAATCCCTAGTGAGGAAACAACACTCAATATTACCTCATGCGTGCCTCACAAAGATAGTTCGAAAAAATTTAGAAAACTTCACATGCAAATATAGGAGTATATACGTATACACAATAGGTATAGTATCATAGCTTTGAAATCAGTTTCGAAATCATTCTCACTTAAGGAAGGCAACAGTCAGACATATTTGCAGTTACTTGGCTCAACAAAGACTTAGTTGCAAAATATAAAATAGTTGAATACCTTCTTTCAAAATATTTCCTCAAAACATTTACAGAAAATAAATGTTAAAATAATTTTAGGGACATTCCCAAATCATTTTCAGTAAGAAATGCCAAAATGTTTTCAAAGAGAATTACTTAATCTTTTCAGAGTCAAAATTCATGAATCATTTCAGAGTCAAAATCAAGCATTTCAAATATCATTCCAAATGATACGCAGAGCTGATGATCACTGATCATATGCCTGAACTATATTAGAACTGTGCTAGCTATATCAGATCAAAATAATTTAGCAACCCTAAGAGTCCAAAAGTACCCGACTCAAAGGGCTAATAGCTGACAACCTTACGGTCTCTAAATAGTACTATCTGTCCACCCTAAGGGTCTGAAGGTTGTAACTGAGAAGATACTGATCTCGACACATCCGCGAGCATTGCAGTCTCCGTGCTCTAGCTAGATATGTCTCGCTAGATATGTCTCGCTAATAATACACCGCGAAAAAATGAGCAATAACACAAACTCACTGAAGTTGGGATCCAACCAACATATCTCGTGCCAAAACGACCTGATATGGGACTAGTATCAAAATATGGATCATACATGGACTCCGCCACCAAAGTATCTCATATGTGGACCACCGCCATTAAAATGTCTCATACATGGACTCTGCCACTAGAAAATAGTCACATGTGTTGCGCTACACACGGGTTACCACCTACCCTAGTAACTGCATGCTACCATCTACTCTGATAGCTGAGTGTTACCACTACTCTGGTAACTGAGTTCTCACTATGGTATACCAAAGGCTACATTTACCCTCGTAACGTGGGTGTCCCATATCGAAGTATTTACCAAAAACATATGCAAACATTTATTCAAAAATATTCAAAGTACTGAGCAGAGTATTTATACCGAAATACACTTATTTTTAGACAGAATATTTACTACAGAAATTTTTTTTATTTACTTCAGAACAGAATATCTTGAAATCCATAACAGAATGTTGTTACTGAAAATAAAATAAATATTAAAACATAATATTTATTTTCAAAAACCACCAAAATTTCCAGACAAAATTTAATTTTCATAACAGAGGTTTTCACATAAGTCAAATTTTAGGATTTACCAATCCTTTAGAAATTTCCAAATTTCATGCAAATGTTCTGGCACAACAAAAACAATATAGGTTTAAGAGACAGTCTATGTTTCTGAAGATGTCATTTCACTCACCTGGTAATCCAAGCTGAATGGCTCAATCTCGTACCACCAGGGTTGGCTAACCTCGTTGACCAATATACGAAGCTGAAACAATTGATGTAAGACAATTGTCAAACTGTGGTACTATAGCAATACTGAATGCATGGTATGCAGATGCAGACTAAGACCCTCATAAACCTATTTTGGTCAACATTATCACATCAAAAATCAAGCATCCCGTAAAATTATAGTTTGGTCCCTGACCTCTGTAAGATTGCGCGTTAGTCCTCAAACATTTCAAAATTTCTAATCAGTCCTCAAAAAGTCCTACCAGTTCTCCACGTAGTTAACATCTCCAAATTAGACACCTAACTCTTAGAAATCACCAAAATACGAAAATTACAACTTTGGTCTCCCAAAACCACGGCTTACTCGAGTAAGTCCCTTGCTTCCTCGAGTAACAGTCTAAATGGCTTACTCGAGTAAGTCTCCTTCTCAGAATTTCCAAAATTTGTTCAACACTGACTTCACCGATAAAAATCATCCTGAACCACCTACATTGCCTCTAATCAACCTCAGAAACATTTATCCAACATCCATTTCAACAAACGACAACAAATAAACCAAAGATCGACCTCAATCCTCATATTTTTGGCCAAAACGCTAACCCACACAAAACAACATCAAATCTCTTAATTCAAGGCTTGAATAATGATTATCTAACCTCAAACAATCATAACCTAACAACCTTAACCATCCATTTCAACATAATCATCCAAAAATCCGATACCCTAGAAATTCAGCCCAAAATGATTTTCTAAGATTGATGCATGAAATGAATGAAAAAGAAGAGATTAAAAGTGATTTTACCTCCAGAGATGATTAGGAATTAATGAGGAACCAAGGAAAGACAATGAGAGGGCAAATGGGACGGATTTGGAGGTGAGAGATGTGAATATGAGGTGAGAGAGCCAAAAGGGTCGGGTGGGGGTATATATAGAACCCCTGCCCAAAACGACACCACTTTAGCATTTTTTCCCCGCTTACTCGAGTAAGGGGATTCCTTAATCGAGTAAGACTTCCCCAGAAATTCATCTGGAGAGTCGGCTTACTCGAGTAACAATATTGCTTACTCGAGTAATTCAAGGCTCTTCTTGCTTAAGTAACACACATATTACTCGAGTAACTCCCTTTGAACACCATTAATCAACCACTCAACACTCCAAGACCGAACCAAGATCAAGTTAACCCCAAAAATTTTGACAAATTAACATCCTCAACATCTTTAAGCACCAAATGCTAGGACGAAAATCAATTGGAACAAATCAAGACTGATCAAAATGCTACAGAAGAAACGTCAGAAATGGGCGGGGTATTAAATATATATATATATACCTCTGAGCCTGACTGTATGTTATATACTCTGAATATGAACGTTTGACAAATGTATTTTGAATATTATTTTATATCTAAATTTCTTATTATTTGACTCCTTATTTTTGATTCTGTTTCTATTAAGTTTTTAATTGTTTAATTCGAAAACTATAATAATAATTATAATTATTACGTATTTAAATTTGTAATTGTTTTGACTCCTCTCCTCTATTTTAATTTTGTTAAGTTTTATTTAGTATATTTTAATTATTTTGTTTTCAGTAAATATTTTGGAAATAATATATTTTATCTGATATAATTACTTTAAACCGTATAATTGTTTGTTGTCTGCTTTGTTTGCAAAAGATTTCAAAATGAATTTATGAAAATACGGGTGTATACAAATAGTATACAAAGTATACATGTATGTGGAATTTTATGAAATTATTTTTAAAACATTTTACACTCTGGAGTGTCATCCCTCACTGGGTTCTGACCCCTTTCTTTTCTTTTTCTCGTTTGTTTTTATTTTGTTTTGTTTTTTAGGTAATCTTGTAGATAGTGTTCATCTGGCTTTTCGCGCTCAGTGAGACATTCAGATTAGCAGTGAGTGTTATTTTGTTCGGGCTCCAGTTGTCTTTTGTTAGTAGTTGCTCCACACAGAGATACTTGTGGGTGTAGGTTTTGTTGGTTTTGTAGGTTGTCTATGAATAATTTGTTAAGTGAATTTACTTATAAATATGTTTTCTTTACATTAATATATTTTTGTTATATTTTAATTTAGAATATTTTACTTTTTAAATACATGTTTTTAAATAAATTTAATTTCTATTTATTTATTGTTTAATAATTATTGGGCTTTAGATTTTGGATTTAATTTATGTACTCTAAGGCTTGTACGGGATAGGTCGGACTCCCTTAATCGGTTCACCTCGTAAGCCGGCTTCAGCCCGATTTTGGGTCGTGGCAAAGGTGGTATCAGAGCATTAGGTTTTGTAACTTTGGGTCGGTTGTGGAGCTTAGGTATTTTTGATTGAGTCGGTCTGATTTGCTTCTATAACTTTCTAATAGTTACTTTGGTACGGTGGCAATTGTCTGCATTCTGATCTCTACATACATATTTTGTTTGTCTGTTACGTCTGTAGATATGGATCCACATTCAGAGTCACCAGTTAGGGTTGGCGCCGAGACCACTGGTCTTTCTTCAACGGCTCAGAGCAATTCGCATAATGATCTAGAGGTTCAGGCACCATCTCTTCAACAACCACCTCAGCCTACGAATCACACAGATGTTCTAGAACACATCCTTCATCGTCTTGATCGTGTTGCAAATGTTGTTGAGAGTGTGAGTAATCAAAGTCTTTGGAGAGTGCAACCATCAGGTCGTTCTAGGTTTCGGAAGAGGACCAAGGTAGCTAGAGGCATAATTCCGCGTGTGGAAAAAAGCATCATGGGCTATGCAATAGGTTCACGGGTAACTGCTACTATTGCAGATAGCCAGGAGATAAGATAGCTCAGTATCCTTGTAAACATGGAATGGGAACTCAGGCAGTGCCGTTTATGGCTAGGGACGAGAGTACTAGTTCTGGGAAAGGTTCAGCAGACACTGGTACACCCCTATCTCTGAACTATTATATATTCTTTCATTCGATTTTGGTGTCATATTCTTGTCTGTCATGTTAATTCCTATTAGATATTCTGATTTGACAGTCTAATCATTTGCAATCTCATCTTCTGTGGTTGCTTCAGTTTATTCAATATTTTGTTTCAAGATTTATTTTGTCCTCATCTAAGTTTTGTTCTTTCTTATACTGTTTCTTACTTTCTGTATATACCTTTCAGTTTTGAATTCATCCTTTAAGTTGGAATCGTTTCGTTTCTTTGAATATTCTTGGTTTATTTATTTTTCTATTGTCTCACTATCTTTAGATCTGGTAAAGAGATACTTAAGTTTTCTCTGGAAACATTCTTTAGTTCTTTTCTAATTTCGTTAGAGTTCCTTTGGGTTTCTTTAGTTTTCTCTGTATAAGTATTTTTAGATGTTTATGCTATTTTTCTATCATCTCTTATGTTGTTATTCTGATTTCTACCTCAATTTTAGCGGTGTATAATAATTTATTGGAATCCATCTTGAAGTTATCTTCATTAGTAATGTCTGTAATTGTTCTTACTATCATTGATGATATCAACATCAAAGTGAACCAGCCAATTCCACTTTCCTTTTGGCCTTGAATTTGTTGGTTTGTTAGAATTTCTTAATTTTGATTTTGATAAGTGTCTGATCTTTTTTTTCTCGATAAGTAAGTAACATTTTTTTTGTTATGTTCTCTTTGTGCTCTATAGTTGCAATTTCAGTTATATTTGTAACTATATTCCCTAATCAGATGACTTTACCATAACTTTCCCTTTTGTAGTCTGGCTTGTGGTTGTTGGAATTCGCGGCTAAAATATGACATTCATATACATACATGACAGCGGATATAACAAAAATTTAATGCCTTGAATTCCCCCAAGGACCCATGCAAATCAACATATAAAATTAAGGTTGGAAGATTTACCTTTCACCAAGGCATGATCGATCGGTTGTATGAAATGTTGGTGTAGCTCTTTGCACCAAAAACCCGAATCACCTTTGAGGAATCATGTTGCTTTTGCGCGAACGTGGCTACAGGTATCCACACGAACGAACTTACCTTGGAATGATCGCATTGTACTAGCACTCTTTTAGAATCACTATTCTAAAGCTCACAAAATTATTTTCTCTCTTTGAATTGTGATACTCACAAATTCGGCAATCCTTGTTTTTTCCTTAAGAGAATTCGGCCAAGGGATGAATTAATGGAAAGGGGTGCATGTCTATTTATAGGCATATGAGATGACCTAGATAGGCACCACAATAGAACCGAAATTCTCTTCTCCTTGCCCTACTTGGATTCGGTTTTCCCCTTTGTGCAAAAGGAGGGCCGAATTCATTCCTAGTCCTACTAGGTTTAGGTTTTCTTCTTTAGTACAAGAAGAGAGCCAAATTCATTCCTAATCATATCAAGCTACATCCTAATTAGTCTTTCCTTGTCATACAAGAATA
>CAODLS010919520.1:0-22380 GCA_948243855.1 Flueggea neowawraea | reverse complement strand
GTTGTATAAGGTTGTAATTAGGTTATGTTGATTCATAATTTACATTCATTTTAATTTGGGTAATCATAATGTCTTGCTAGAGACCAATTATGATTTATGGGTTTTAAATTAATTTTAGGCCAATTGCCAACATTGAATGAACATACAAGAGCGCATAAAATAAATATCTAGATTGGTTACAAAGATTATCTCTTGGTAGTAATTGAATTATTAAGATGATTAATTTGATTAATCAATAATAATTTAGGGTTTTATGATTTATGTGTTAAATAATATTTAATACATAGTCTATTAATATAATGGACTTTTAATATAAATCACTAGTTATTAGGGTTATAGGTATTTAATTATGTGTGATATAATTCGGCCCATATGAGTGGTTTATTAAATGATAATTTGTCATATAATTAAAAGTCCAATTACATTAATCAAACCCATTAGAATTTTGGCACAACCTAACCTAATTAGAAGTGAGAAAATTTGGCACACTCATCCTACTTAGAAGGAAGAAATTCGACACACACCACCTCTCCTATTTTTTAGGAGTCACTTTCCTTGTTTAACAATGATGAATTCGGCACATGCACTAACTAATTAAGTGACATGAAAAATAAAATCCTAATTTGTATGTGACAAAATTAATTAGGAAGTGATTATTCTTGTGAGACAAGAAAGACAAACCCTAGTGTGACTAGATTAGGAATTCGGTACACTCCTTCTAGATTAGGAAGAGATTGAATTCTTGGAGGACAAGAAGAGAGGAATTTCGGCCTTGTTATGCACCTATTTAGGTCTCCTCTTATGCCTATAAATAGGGTGCACTCCTTGCTATTATTTCATGACTTGGCCGAATTAGTGAGTGCCACAAACAAAAGAGAGAAAATTATTTGTGAGTTTTAGAATGGAGATTCTAAAAGAAGTGCTAGCACACATTAGCCTAATCAACAATCTTGTGTATGTGTGAGAGTATAAAGGAGTCGTCTTTTGGCAGCTCCTATTATCAATAGCATTCGGCTTAACACAAATCAAAGGAAGCAATTCAGCAATTCCATCTTTTGGAGAAAAGCAATTCGGCTAAGTTAAAAGGTATATATATATTCAGCCTTGATCAATTATTTTATGTACATAGATCCTGCTTTGTTTCTTGTATGATATATAGTTGTTTTCCGCTGCGTTTGATGTTGTTTATTCGCATAAGAAACCTAACACTTTCAATATACATTTATTGTTTTATAGTGTTTGAATTTGTATTAATGATAAGCATTTAATGTTTTAGAGTATTTTGTTCTCTTGCACTTCATTTGCAAGCTATTCCTATGATTAAGTTTAATGGGCTTAATTTCACAGAATGGTCCAAACAAATTACGTTTCACTTAGGTGTCCTAAATCTTAATTTGGCACTTGTTACTGAAAAGCCTACTACTCTTATTGCCACTAGTAGCATGATGAACAATCTTTCCATTATGCTTGGAAAAGATCAAATAGACTAAGCTTAAAACTATAGCTAGCAATATTAAGGCTATAATTCCCAATACTAAAAATGCTAGGGAATACTTAAAGTTTGTGGAGAACATCTCTCAATTTAAAGGTGTTGATAAGTCACATGCCATAACATTAATGGCTATGTTAACCACCATTAAGTTTGATGGTTCTCGTTCCATACATGAATATGAAACTTAAATGATCAATATAGCAGAAAAATTGAACTCCACAGGAATGGAAGTGGGTGACAAATTCCTTGTGTAGTTTATTATAAACTCGTTGTTTTCTTAATATGGACCATTCCAAATGAGTTACAAGGTTGTAAAGGATGAAAAAAGTGTGAATGAATTACCTAGTATGCTTATTCAAAAGGAAACGAGACTTAAGAAACAAGGTATCCACTATGTCAATCTCGTGGGGCAGAAAGGAGTTGTCAAGAAGTCCAGTAAGAAGAAAAATAAGGGTGTCCAAAAATTGCATAATGTTATTGGGGCATCTACTTCAATCCAAAATAAGGAACTAAAAAGTGTGAAGTGTCATTTCTGCAAAAAAATTTGAACACTTCCAGAAATATTGCCAAAAACGAAAGCCATGGTTTGAAAAGAAAGGTAAACCTAGTGCTTTTGTATGTTTTGAATAAAATTTGGCATAAGTTCCTTCTAATACTTCGTGGATTGATTCTGGATGTACCACTCATGTTACTAATATGATACAGAGATTTCTTATGAACCAAACCATAAAGCCCAATGAAAAGTTTGTATTTATGGGAAATCGAGTCAAAGCTCAAGTTGAAGCTATTGGAATTTAACGTTTAATTTTATATACTAGAAACCATTTGGATTTGTTTTAAACTCTTTATGTTCCTTCCATTTCTCAAAATTTAGCTTTTTGGAATTTAACGTTTAATTTTATATACTAGAAACCATTTGGATTTGTTTCAAGCTCTTTATGTTCCTTCCATTTCTCAAAATTTAGCTTCTTTATTTACACTCGATGCATCTAGATATTCTTTTAAATTGCAGAATGGGTGCTTTAACTTATTTAAACACAATTGTTTTATTAGTTCTGGTGTTTTTTGTGATGGTTTGCATAAACAAAAGCTTGACAATCTTTTCTCTGAATTCTTGTTGATCTTGCATCATAATATTGGAAGTAAACGTGGTTTAGGAAATGAAAATTCAGCTTACTTATGGCATAAATGATTGGATCACATATCCAAGGAAAGAATGACAAGATTAGTAAAGAATGGAATCGAATTTTATTGAACTTGATACTTGTGTGTATTGTATTAAAGGAAAATACACAAAAAACATAAATAAGAAAGTTGCCGCAAGAAGCACACAACTTCTTGAAATAATACACACTAATATTTGTTGACCTGTTGATGTTTCATCTTTAATGGAGAAAAATATTTCATCACCTTTATGGATATGTCTATCTGTTGCATGAAAAATTCCAATTAGTAAATGCATTAGAGGCATTTATCAACAAGGTTGAAATACAATTACACAGAATGGTGAAAATTGTCAAGTCTAATAAGGTGGTGAATATTATGAAAAATATGATGAAATTGGCCAAACCCCAGTCCATTTGCTAAGTTCTTTGAAAGTCATGGCATATGTGCACAATACACAATGTCATGAACGTTGCAACAAAATGGTGTTATAGAGAGGCATAATTGTACCTTTATGGACACGGTTAGGAGTATGTTAAGCCATTCTTCTTTATCCTCATCATTGTGGATGTATGCATTAAGAAATGCCATATATTTGTTGAATAAGGTTCTTAGTAAGGCAGTTCTAAAGACTCATTTTATATTGTGGACTAGAAGGAAACCTAGCTTAAGGCACCTGCATGTTTGGAGTTGCCCGACATAAATAAGAATTTACAATCCAGATGAAAAGAAATTGCATTCAAGAACTACCAGTGGATTTTTCATTGATTGTCTAAAAAAATATAGAGGATATATATTTTATTGTCCTAACTATAGTACGAGAATTATTGAAACTGAAAATGCTAGGTTCATTAAAAATGGCGAAGTCAGTGGGAGTACTATGAAACCATGTAAAATAGAAATTCAAGAAGTTAAAGTGCAAATCCCTTTGCATGTAACTTCTTCTCAAGTATTGGTTCCTACGCATGGTATACAAAACCAACATGTGAATAATGAATTTGAACAACTAGGAGTGGCATTAAGAAGATCTCAAAGAGAAAGGAGATCTACTATCTTGAATGATTATTTGGTTCATCTACAAGAATAAAAAAATGACTTAAGTATAGATAATGATCCAGTTTCGTTTTCATAAGCCGTGAAAAGTGAAAATTTTGTGGAATGTTTAAATGCCATGAATGATGAGTTATAATCCATGAAAACTAACAGAGTCTAAGAAATCGTTGAATTGTCCAAAGGTTGTAAAACAATCGACTATAAGTGGCTTTATGTAACCAAATGCGATGCAAAAGGCAAAATCACATAACGTAAGTCCAGACTTGTTGCTAAAGGTTTCACTCAAAAAGATGATATTGACTACAATGAGACCTTTTTCTCCAGTTTCTGAAGAGGACTCACTCATAATTGTTATGGCAATGAAAGCTCATTATGATTTGGAGCTCCATCAAATGGATGCGAAAACCACCTTTCTAAATGGAGACTTGGAAAAAGAAATTTACATAGACCAACCGGAGGGGTTTATGCCTTTACGGTGGACTAAAAGGAGCACATGGTGAGTAAACTTAAAAAGTCAATATATGGACGAAAGAAAGCTTTCAAACAATGGAATTTTAAGGTCAACAATACCATTACTTCTTTTGGATTTAAAAAAAAAATCTTTGATCGATGTATATTTTGGTTCTGTATTGTAACACCTGGCCTGATTCTGACCAAAACTTCTATACAATTCCATTCAATTCCAATTTGATCTTGAGTATTTGGGATGATGATTTCATGTTTGAAGATGATTAATAATGGTTTTTTTTGTAAGTTTAGGTGTTGTGAAGCACCAAAAATGATCCGACGTGAGCGTGCAAGCGAGAAACATCAAGTAAATGAGCTGGGAAGCAGCTAACGGACGTTAGCACCAAGATAAGATACGTTATCTGGGAAAGTACATAACTTACATTATGCAATGCATAACGTACACTGTGTGATTAACTTACGTTAGTCATATTAAGACGTACGTTGTGCTATGATTTTTCAAAATATAAGTCAATGGACGCGTTTTTGACCCAAATGATGTATGTTGTGTAAGACTTCGGTCTCAATGTACAATGGCAATCCAAGAGGGGGGTGAATTGGATTTTTAGCAAGTTAAAACTTTGTTGAAATTCCTTTGTAAACTAAAACAAATACCAAAGTTCTTTTATACTAAAATCAAAGTTAAATACGGAAGCAACTTAAAATCAAAGATCCAATCCACACGCAACAATATAAATTAAATATAAATGCAAATCAAGTAAGAGAGAGTAAGGGAAGCGAGCACAAATCCGATTTATAGTGGTTTGGTCCTCCTTGACCTACGTCCACTTCTCTAGATCCCTTAGAAAATTTCAATCCACTATCTTCCTCACTTTTCGGATGGAGGAAAACCGTTTACAATACTTTTTTTTTTGCAGGCTCAACAAGCAAACTGTTACAACTTGTTTTAAGGACAAAATAAGAAATCCAAACCACTACTTTTTGTGAGCTGAACTACCAAATCGAATCCCTAGTTTTGGCAGGTTCAACTAGAAAATCGTTACTACTAGTTTTCTAAGGCTCACTAGCAACCCCTCTTGTTTTCTAAGGCTTAATAAAGAAACCTATTTACCCTAAGCAAATAACCTTGCTTGATATAAAATTAACCCAAGAATTTAATAGAATTGATTCGTACCAACCCAAAAATCAAATTGCAAGTAAATAGCTCAAATGTGTTAGAAAGGTAGAAGTGAGAGAGGAAATAAATAGCAAGTCTTGGGAAAGGTCTCTCTTATCTTCCTTCTGCTATGAGATGTCTATTTATAGCCATTCTTAAGAAAATAGCCTTTGGAAGTCTCAAAGTAGCTGATCTAAGAGAATTGAAAATTCTATTTTAAATGACATCATTGCCTTCTACGTACGTAGCCACCATCTACGCGTGTAGTACATTGATTCATTTGAGTTCTGTGCGTTTTGACTATAAGAACTCCAGTGGTCACTTCCTTGAATAGATTAGCATCTACGTGCTTTGTCATCCTTCTACCTACATAGGCTCATGATTTACGTAGGCTTTTCTTGTCCTCCTTTTGCCATGTTTCTTCAAATAAGGGCAGTCTGGTTTCATATGACCCTGTTATTTACATTCATAACAAATCAGTTTGTTCCTCTTTTTGCTTTCCTCCTTTGTACCTCTTTCTTTGTGAAGAAATTTCTGGAATTTCTTTGTAAGGCACTTGAGATCTTCAAAATCTTCTTCATCCACATCTTCACTTGAGCTTTCAATGTATTTTGAGGATGCCTTGAATGCAATGCCTACGTCCTTTTTCTTCTTCTTCTTACCTTCATTCTCTTCATCCTCTTCCATACTAATTTCATGAGTAAGCAAGGATCGAATCAGCTCTTCCAATTGTAGGGAATTGAGATCATTGGCTTCTTGAATGCCATCTTTCTTGGAAGCCCATGATTTTGAAAGTGACCTTAGAATTTTTCTCATAAGCTCCAAATTTGTATAGGTTTTCCCAAGAGCTTTGAGACCATTAATGATGTCATTGAATTGGTCAAACATCTCTTGAATAGATTCTTCCTCTTCCATTTTGAACAGCTCGTATTTGTAAACAAGAAAGGAGACTTTGTTCTCTTTAACTTGTAAGGTGCCCTCATAGGTGATCTCTAAAGTCCTCCAAAACTCATGTGCATTTTGGGATGGCTGGACTTTGTTGAATTGGGTCTTGCTTAAAGCATAAAAGAGTATGTGCATAGCCTTGTTGTTGTAGTGCACCATGTTCTTATCATGCTCAGTCCATTTTTCCTTTGGTTTGGTCCTTTCAACACCATTAACAGTCTCTTTAGAGACATAAGGACCATCTCCCATTGCTTTCCACACTTCTTCAGCTTCACATTTGAGAAACACCTTCATTCTTGTTTTCCAATAGAGATAATCACTGTCATCAAAGAAATGAGCTCTATTAATTGCCAAACCTTCATAGCTATGAATGCTATCAAGAAATGCCACTTTTGGGATCTTTAACTCTTTAGATGTTAAGCCAAAAAGATATATTATGAAGAGCAAAAGCTCTGATATCAATTTTAAGACTTCGGTCCCAATGTACAATGGCAATCTAAGAGGGGAGTGAATTGGATTTTTAGCAAGTTAAAAATTTGTTGAAATTCTTTTGCAAACTAAAACAAATAACAAAGTTCTTTTATACTAAAATCAAAGTTAAATGCGGAAGCAACTTAAAATCAAAGATTCAATCCACACACAACAATATATATCAAATATAAATGCAAAGTAAGTAAGGGAGAGTAAGGAAAGAGAGTACAAATCTGATTTATAATGGTTCGATCCTCCTTGACCTATGTCCACTCCTCTAGATCCCTTAGACAATTTCAATCTACTATCCTCCTCACTTTCGGGTGGAGGAAAACTATTTACAACACTTAGTTTTTTTTTTTTATTTTGCAGGCCCAACAAGAAAACTATTACACCTTGTTTTAAGGATAAAACAAGCAAGCCAAACAACTAGTTTTTACAAGCTAAACTAGCAAACCGAATCCCTAGTTTTTGCAGGCTCAACTATAAGATCGTTCATCACTAGTTTTCTAAGGCTCACTAGCAACCACCTTTGTTTTATAAGGCTTAATAAGAAAACATATATACCCCAAGCAAATAACCTTGCTTAATACAAAATCAATCCAAGAATTTAATAGATTTGATTCACACCAACACAAAAATTAGATTGCAAGTAAATAGCTCAAATGGGTTGGAAAGATAGAAGTGAGAGAGAAAATAAATAGCAAGTTATGGAAAAGGTCTCTCTTATCTTCCTTTTGCTCTGGGACGTCTATTTATAGCCACTCTTACGAAAAAAGCCATTAGAAGCCTCAAAGTAGCTGTTGTGAGAGAATACAAAATTCTATTTTGAATGACGTCACTGCTTTCCATGTGAGTAGCCACCATCTACGTGCGTAATACATTGATTCATCCGAGTTTTGTGCGTTTTGATCTTCCTTCTATCTGCACTACAAGAACTCTAATAGTCGTTGCCTTGAATAGATTAGCATCTGCGTGCTTTGTTATCCTTCTACATCTGTAGGCTCATGATTTATGTGCATTGTACCATGTTTTGCGTGCATTGCTCTGATAGAATATGAAATTTCTACCAAGTGGTTTGCTACGTGTTAGTTTCTGCTTCTACATGCGTACTTATTCTTTATCCAAGATCACACCTTGATTTTTTATGTCAGCATGTCAAGGAATATTTAGATTTGAATTCTCAATGAGTGTCTTGCCTTTGTCTGTATCTGTGGCTCATCTTCATGCATAGCTTCTCCATTTACGTGCGTAGAATGTTCTTTCAAAGGTCACTCCTTTAATCATCTACGCATCTTGTTCATGTGATCACCGTGCCACTATCTCAAGCACATAACACCTCTAAACCCTTTTCTTAACTACGCACATAGTATCATCATTTACATCGTAGTTTGATGCCTCCTTCAAACCAGTAGCTTCTTCATCTCTTCTACGTGACTTAAGCTAGGTATAACGCGCACAACATAAATCTAAACCATTCAGTCTTCTGATTTGAACATGTCTACGGGCGTTGTATTACCTTCTACGTGCTTAATTCCAGTTTTGGAAAAACCGGAATGCCTCTAATCATGATCAATGTGCTTAGATTGGTCATTTAAGTGCTTCATGGCCAGATATTAGCAAGTCTGCATTTTTGGAATTATTTCATGAGTGTTTTGCATTCATCATCATCAAAAATGAACTCAACACATTATGAACTTGGTAATGGACGTTATGGTTAAGGAGACATACATTACGCCTTTAGAATCAGTGCAACAGTGCATTTTGGTGAGAGGGTAATTATATAAACCTTCACCCAACTCTATGCAGCCCCACCTCACATTTTTCACTCCTCTCACTCTCAAATCTATCTCTCTTCATCTCCCATTGTCTCTCATTGTTTCCTTTCAACTTCTTGAGCTAAGATCATGCTTCTAATCCCTTTATTTCTTCACTTTCATGCAATATTTTTCATGATGTGTTAGATGACGTTTTTGAGCTAGGGCTCGGACTTAGCTTGTTTTTTGATGAAATGTGAGTTGATTTCTATTAGATTATGTTAGAGTGATGTTAAAAATGAATGGATTCAGATTGGGTTTATGTTGGAAGATGAGATTTGATGTTGTTCTTAAATAGACTATTGGTGTAGGAAAGTTGGGATTTTTTTATGATTTCTTATTTCTTTGGTGAAATACTGAAATTGATTATGGATTCATGTATCTAAGTGTGATTAGAGTTTATTTGAGTGAGCTTTAATGTTAGATGTCGTTTTGTATGAATTTTAGGGTGTTTTTGAAAAGGTTTATGTCGTAAGGACTAGATTGCAATATTTTGAATGTTGAGGTCTGAATTGTAAATATGATATACTTTGAGCACTGATTTGTAATTCTAAAAAATTTAGGGAGTGAATTTTAATTGTCATGACTTTGATACTAAATTTTTATTTGGTAAAAGTTGGGGGATTGAATTGTAATTTTATGAGATTCTCGATTGTCGACGAGAGTGTTAGATCTTCAATCGAAATAGGATTTCTGACGTTGTCGTGAGTTTGGGGCAAGTATTTGCATTCGATACATATTCAATAATGCCATAGTTACCACGTTTGATTACATTGTAGTAAATTCTGCTTTCAACTCTGTTTGATTTCTGAGGTGACTAGCCATCCACCAATGGGTTGTGATTTAGATTATTTAGCTCGGCATCTAGGTGAGTTAGATGTCATTCTAGACACATAGACTGTGTGTTTCTGAAATTATGTATGTTTTTGTTGTGCTTCGACCTTAGTATTTAATTCGGATTAATTAATGGTTTGGTAATCTTAAAAACAGACTTATGTGAAACTTTCGTGATAAGCAAATCTGTTTTGAAATTATTATATATTTTCTGTAATAAATCGTTTGTTTTGAAATTGAATATTCTATTTTGGGATTCATTCTGTTCAGTAATGATTTATCTGTTTGAAGCTAAATATTCTGTTTCAAAATTGATTATATTTTCGTAATAAATATTTTGTTTTGGAATCAAAATATTTTTTTCTGTAATTTGTTATTTGTTCTACATTTTTGTTTGGTAATTATATATATTATATATTTTCTGGTGGCAATAGTTCACATATATGCCTAAGTAGCTAATATCGGCCTTAGTGGTTATTTTGTGCCTAAGTGGCTATTATTTTCCTTAGTAGCTATATGTTGCCTTAATGGTTAATATTTCCCTAAGTGGCTATTAGTTGTCTTAATGGCTATTTGTTTTCTCAGTGGCTATTACATTATGTTATTTGCCTTAGTGGTTATTTTCCATTTTTGGACCCATCTAGTTAGGTGAGTATGAAATATTCTATTACAACCTCAACTCACAATGCATATTCATAAGCATACATGACATAGAGCATATTCATATGAATACATATTTTGATCTGCATTACATTAGCATCATTAGACATTGCAAAAAGCATTTAGATGACACGTAAATCAGTCAAACAACATATCATTTATTTCTATCTATTGAAATGAGATTAGAATTTCCTGGAAATTTTATATAAATAATAAATGGTGCACCAGTGGGGAAGATAAGTACCAAAAGTAAAGAAGAAGCAAAACGAGGGCAAAAGTGTCGTTTAGCGATTCTGTCATTTTTGCATTTAGACAAGGAACAATATTTTGCATTTAATAGTTTAGAGATTTCAGTACCATAAAGTGGCAAAGTCATATAATAAGGACCAAATTGAAAAGAAAAGTAAAATTTTCTCATTGGACCTCTTAATCAACCTTTTACTATGTGCCACCTCATGCTTGGATTAAAACATGATACAAATGAACCAAATGTGAACTAGCTCATGCACAACTGATTTAGTGAGGAAAATTCGGTAGGAATGCTAAGATTCGCCGAAAACAAGGTTAGATCAGTAGTTATTGCATCCTTTGCTTCTAACCACAAAGTAAGCGAATTTATTTCTTCCTCTCTGTAAAGTAATCATGTAAGAATGTGTTTAGGGTTTGGTTTGCAAAGAATTGAAGTAGAACATGATTTAAACATAAAGTTCCTCTATTAAAAAGCTGTAACTTTGAAAACTTGTCCAGATTGTTTTATAATGACTTATGCGCTGAAATTTGGTAAATATACACTATTGTATGTCTAGTACATGAAGGTTAAATTTCACAGCAAAATAAGTCTTTTTGGATGTTCAAACATAGAGACGAAATGGGCTATCTAGAATGGTGTAGAACACATTTTTAGTTACCTTAAACACAATATTTATTTTGATATAGTTAGATCATTTCATTTCAATTCAAATATCCAAATGCATTCATAATAACTTAGTAATAGGACCTCATCTGTTCAAAGCATATCATACACGTGCATTGCATATATTTGTAAGTTAGAACAAGAATAACTTGAGTATATGTTATAGGATCTAGAGAAGTTGAGAGAGAACCCAAGCAAGGTAACGAGACATTACTATCTATCTTTAAAACGTGAGTATAAAATGGAGATTAGATTCAAATATGTGTTATGTGATTTGTGTTCATATACGTGTTCTTGATATGATTACTTGGATAAATTGGTTAATCATTGAATTTATGTAATACATGCTATATGTTGAGGATCTTTATACTATTTGCTATATATATATGTTGAGAATGCCAATTGTTTATATGAAATGTAATACTTCTACAGGGATATTGATTATCAAAATTTTCACATACTCATGCATTCATATTGGACTTAATAAAGGAATTGTGACCATCGTGCTTCTATATTCGCAAATTATACAGGAGACCTTCGGGTCATGTACGGTGTTGGCCAGCCAATATAGGAGACATTTGGGTAATATACAGGAGACTTTCGGGTCATATAGGAATCCCGAGATGATACTTGGCTTGTTTGTTTACAACATATAAAAAGGAATACAGTGTATATGCATATGTATGAAATAATTGATCTACTATTCATTATATGTTTGTGTTTGGCATATGCATATGTATGACATAATTAATCTATTATTCATTATATGTTTGTGTTCACTTGAGTTTGATCTATGAGAGTCATTGAGTTGCAACTCATATAAAGCGCAAACATTTTGTAGGTTACCTTTACTGATAGATCTTTTTGGTTGACTTAAGGTTGGAGTTTATAGGTAGCAAGCAACATGAGTCACACGTCGGCCGACTGGTGCTCTAGACTACCTCCTCCTCAGCATTTGCATATATAGTTAGCTGAGTCTTTTGACTTATGTGTATACAATTTGGAAACTGGCTTGGATATATTACTTATACTGATGTATATGTTTATGTATTACATGAGAAAAGTGTATTATCTTGCTGGATTTCTATAACACTATATGAATATATGTGATTATATTATTATAGATAAAATCACACAAAGAGTGCAAAGGTGTTACATATTCATATTTTGTTTGAATGCATGTGTATGCCATCTGTGTGAACTATTTTCAAGAATACTTTTCTAAATGTATATATGTGTGCGCATCAGTATTATACAAGAATATATGTGCATGTGGTATTTTTAGGAAAAGTATTTAAAACAGTTTATGTAATGTCCTAAAGGCGCTATAGAGTGATGTCCCTCACTAAGAATACTCACCCCATTTTGTTACTAACATTTTAGGTTATCTCGGCTTTCTACGCTCGGTGGGAATTTTTGTTCAGCAGTAAGTGCCTTTTTGTTCGAGCTCCAGTCTTTATGTATGTTAGATGCTCTGCACCGAGGCAATTGTAGGTTTTGGTTATGTACGAATATTTTGGCTAATTGATTTTACTTATACATATTTTCTCTTTATTTTGATATTATAACTATGTTTCTTTACTAAGTAATATTATTTTTAAATTTTATGTTTATAAATGAAATACGATTTTATTTGTTGTTGTTTAATAGCTATTTTGGAATAAGAAATGTGGTAAAAGTTATGTCCTCTGAGGCTTGTGCAGGATGGCCCATACCTACAGTTCAGTTTGCCTCGTGCGCCGATCATGGTCCAATCTCGGGTCGTGACATACATGTTGAAGATACTTGCTTGTTGTTGCTGATTCTGGCATGTTGCATGAAACTAAGCAATTTCTCTCTAAAAACTTTAAAATGAAAAATTTGGGTGAGACATATAGGAATTGAAATATTCCGTGATAGATCACAAGGTTTGTTAGTCTTGTCTCAGAGAGCTTATATCAACAAAGTTATAAAGAAGTTTAAGATGGAGAGATGCTCCACAAAGTTCCAATTCAGAAAGGAGATAAATTTAGCCTTCAAAAATTCCCAAGAAATGATTTGGAATGCACAGAATATCACAAACTCGACTCACAATATATATTTAGAAGCATACATGACATAAAGCATATTCTTAAGAACACTTACATTCATATGCATTATATTAGCATCACTAGAAATTGCATAAAACATTAAGATAACAAGAAAAAAAACTCTAACAATAAGTCATTTATTTCTATTTATTGAAACCAGATTAAAATTCCCTAGAAATTTTATAGAAATGCTAAACGGTGCATTGACGGGAAAGATAAGTACTAAAGGTAAAGTAGACGCAAATGAGGGTAAAAGTGTTGTTTAGGGATCTTGTTGTCTTTGTTTCTAGACAAGGACCAATATTTTGCATTTAATAGTTTAGAAATTTGAGTACTATAAAGTGGAAAAGTCATAGAATAAGGACCAAATTGAAAAGAAGACCAAAATCTTCCTATTGGACCTTCCAATCATCTTATAACCACGTGACACCTCGTGCTTGGATTAAAACATGATAAAAACAAACCAAATGCACATAAACCTGAACCATTTCGTGCTGAACCATAAGATAGGACATAAAGGAAAGGAAAGAGAGGGAAGAAGAGAGGAAAGGCTGTTTTGGTTAGAAACATTCGGTAGGAACACTAGAAATTCCAAAAACGCGACTAGATCTGTATTTCTTGCATGTTTTACTTCTAATCACCAACTTAAGTGAATTTATTCCTTCCTATCTGCATATTAATCATATAAGAACGTATTTAGGATTTTGGTTTTCAGATAATTGCATTAGAACATGATTTAAACATCAATTTGCATGATTTGGTTGATGGGTCTATTTAGGATTTTGATTTCTGTCCGAAATTGCCCTATTTTGTTCAGGTTATTAGAGACATATTTTGACGATATTTTAAACATGAAATTTGTTCCAACTTATGTATTATATGATATGTGGAAACTTGTGCTGATTTGAGATGTCTAGAAAGAGTTAGAGCGGTTGAATTGAGTGTTGCTCCGAGAGTGCCCTGTTTTTCAGTAACACTGTCTAGTTTTGTACCCTGTTTTTGTTGGGGATAAACGGTGTAATTATTTGGTCTTTGAAACATGAAAGTTGTTTATATATGTTTCAATAATATTTCTCCAAAGTTTGGTTGTAATTTAAATCGAATAATGAGAGTTAGGATCAATATACTATAGCCTGCCCACCTGAAGTAATTCTGTTGTAAAGCTGTAAGTTTGAAACATTGGCCAGACCGTTTTACAATGCATTAAGGGATACAATTTGGTATAAATAAAATATTATATGTCTAGTATATTTGTGTTGAATTTCAGCACAAAATAGTTCTGTTTGGACATTCAAACATGGAGAATAAATAGATTGGCCAGAATGGTATAAAACAGAAATTTGGTTACGTTAAGTATGATGTTTCTTTAGACAAATTCGATCAATTTCCTTTCATTTCAAATGAAAAAATTCATTCACAATACATTAATAACATAACATCATATGCATTGCATATATTTATAAGTTAGAATGAACATAACTCGAGTATATATTATAAGATCAAGAAACGTTGAGAGAGAGCTCCAGCAGGGTAATGAGACATACTATCTGTCTTAAAGAGGTGAGTATAAAATGGATATTAGATTCAAATGTGTGTTATATGCTTTGTATTTAAATATGTGCACTTCATATGATTACATGGACATATTGGGTGAGTAGTTGATTTACGTGATGCATGTTATTTGTTAAGAATCTTCATATGGTTTGTTATATGTATATGTTGAGAATGCATATTGTTTATATGGAAACTTTATGATTTTACATGGCTATTGATTCTCAAATGTTTCACATGTTGATGCATTTGTATTGGACTAAATAAAGACATTGTGACCACCATGCTTTTGTATTTGCAAAATATACATAGTGTGACCTTCGGGTCATATTTCATACTGTAGACCTTCGGGTCATATTCATATTAGAAACCTTTGGGTTAAATTTCATACGGTGCTAACCAGAGAATTATATAGTGACATACAAGAATCTCGGGCGATACATTGCTTGTTTTCTCACAACATAGAAAATGGAATACAAAGGCATGTGCATATGTTTATATGACTTATTTAATTAATTATATATTATATGTTTGTGTTGCTTGAGTTTGATCTATGGTGGTTTATACTCATTGAGTTGGGACTCATATAAAGCTCAAATATTTTTCCAGGTTTTCACTACTGATAAGTCATTTTTGCTTGTTTTGAGCCTGGAGTTTGTTGATAGCAGCATGAGTCACAGGTCGGCCAGTTGATGCTTTAGACTCCATCATTGTCAGAATTTGCATATGTATAGTTAGCTAAGTCTTTTTGACTTATGATTATAAAATTTTGAAATTGAGTTGTATATATGTAACTTATACTGATGTATATGTTTATGTTTACATGACAAAAGTGTGTTATCTTATTGGATTTTCACAATGGTACATGATTATATGTGATTATATGACTGCAATTTAAATGAGAAATAAGGAAAAAGGGTGTTACATGTTAAGTTGGTATCAAAGAAGGGACACGAACCCTTAGGCATAAATGCATACATGACCATACATCCACATATATTTTCATAGTATCTGACATGTATTCATATGGATAAGGCCATGAATATTGGTAAGCTTGATCATGATCATAATGCACAAGGGATAAGGGGTCAATTAGCCAACAACATTCCATAAAAGCATCATATGTTCCATATGTACATTTGCATGCACAACATAGAGAAATGGAACAGGAAGTGTAGGGACCCATAATGGCACCAGTGATACGAAATTATAAAGAACTCTGGAAGTTAGAGGCTATTGATTTTTTGGGTACTATAGATCCTGCTGAAGCAGAGACGTGGCTCGAAAGGATAGAAAGGGTAGTGAACATGAAGTGTTGTACATCAAAGAAAAATTTTGATTATGTAGTGTTGTTACTTCATGTTGATGCATATGATTGGTGGGAAATGGTTCCCAATTCAACTATCCAACCTCCAATGCTAACCTGGGATGACTTTTTACTGGAGTTGAGACAAATATATGCCAGAGATTTACAGGGATGAAAATCAAAGAGAGTTTCTAACATTGAAATAGGGGAACGTGAGTGTGGATGAATATGAAGTGAAATTTACTTAGCTATCTCACTATGCTTTATCTATGGTGGCAACTGAAAGGGATCGATGTAGAAAATTTAAGGAATGTCTGAAATATGACATTTGAAGCAAGATCACACCTGGAGATCTTTGTAGTTACATTGACTTTAAGAGTTACCGTAATTAGAGTTGAATGTTTAATTCAAGAAAGGCCAACTTTCCTTCAGAGACCAAAAAGGGAAGGAATGACATTTACATGTGAATCTAGTGGGAGACTTGGTAAAAGTCAAAGTTATGTATCACCTACATAGTCATTTCAGAGGGGAGGTATATCAGGATCTAGGGGTGGAAGATCATATATATCAGGACGCATCAGTAGAGGTCAAGGACAAATTATGCAGTCGATGCTTATTTATCAACATTGCGGGAGGCAGCATATTAGAGAATGTTGAATGCTTACTGGAGGATTCTATTTTTGTGTATAGCAGGACATTTCTTTAGAGAGTGCCCTAATAGAGGTGCCACTGGAAAAGCTACATCAGAGCCTACAGTCCAGAATACAGAAGTGGTGGAGCTAGAATCTCATTTGGTAGCGATAGAAGGAAACTTACTAGTATTGGTGGGGGTATAGGCAAGTCTGAGGTTCAGAGTTCCAAACCATAGGCATAGGCACGAGTGTATGCATTAACCAGAGATGAAGTTATAAGAGCTCCAGAAGTAATCACTGGTAAAATTCTTTTTCATACCTAGTTGCTTAATTTTAGTTGTGATTGCTTTCAAACTGATTAGAAATGGTTGTGATGCATACTTGGCAAATGTTATTGATACAAATGTTACCAATTGTAAGCTTGATCATATTCCAATGGTTAGGGAATTTCCAGATGTGTTCCCAGATGACTTACCAGGATTGCCACCAAATAAAGAGACAAATTTTCCATTGAGATACTTCCTGGTACAACACCAATTTACATCCCTCCATATTAAATCACACCATTAGAGTTGCAAGAATTAAAAAATCAAATGCAGGAGTTACTGGAGAAGGGATATATTCAACCAAGTGTTTCTCCTTGGGGTGCACCAATATTATTTGTTAAAAAGAAGGATGATACTATGAGACTATGTGTTGATTATCGTAAAATGAATTAGGTGACACTAAAGAACAAGTACCTGTTGTCATGACTTGATGATTTGTTTGATCAATTATAGGGTGCACAAGTGTTTTCAAAAATATATTTGAGATTGGGTTACCATCAGTTGAAAATTGCAAAAGATGACATCCCAAAGATTGCTTTCAGAACTCGAAACGGTTACTACGAATTTCTTGCTATGGCTTTTGGATTGACTAATGCTCTAGCTCATTTATGGCATTAATGAATATGGTATTTCAGCTTTTCTTAATAATTTGTCATTGTATTCATTGATGATATACTTATCTATTCCAGAAGTACAGAACATCATGAATTCCATTTGAGGCTAGCTACAGTTGTATTTGTTGATTCAATTACCACACTAGGAGAGGGGTTGAATAGTGTGGTATGTGTGGCTTTGAATCTTTTTCAAAAATAAATGCAAGCAAAGAAAGAACGCAAGAATTTGTAGTGGTTCAACCAACTCTCTGCCTACATTCACTACCTAACTATCACCATTTGGGATTTCCACTATCAATCTTCACAAGATTACAACTTCACTTTTCAAGCTAAGTGAAAACTTTTACACTTTCTTGATTTCGTTTCAAGAACTAAACCAACCTAAGGATCTACCATTTGATCCCACTCACAATCACTCTTAAAAGATGTGTTTCAAACACTCCCCAACAATAAAATGTTCTAATAATACAAGTAACAAAGATGGAATTTAATGAGCAATACACTTTTATTAATAAGAGAGAGAAAATAAGAGCCTTGATGCTTGGTTGTTGTTAGAAATGAATGCCCAGGTGTTGTTAGTTATGTTTCTAACCTCTCAAGCATGTATTTATACTTCTATCTTGATTTTGGACCGTTGTGAGATAGAATAGAGTCATTGTGGTCCAGAATGGTGTGCATTTAATGCACTGTCAGAGTACCCTCACGTACGTTGCACAATACAATACGTATGTTGTCTTTTTGCATTCCAGATAATGTATGTTTTGTAATACGTGACATACGTTGATCATAGCTCATTTCCCAGATAACGTACGTTGTAATTGGATGATGTACGTTGTTTTTGCACGAAGATTCCCAGTAGCTTTTGTTTCTCATCTGAGATTTATGTCATATGTTGAATCCAAATGACGTACATTGTTCTACAATATGACATACGTTTTGGCATGATTGTTACGTATGTTGTAAATCTTCACTTTATAATTGTACTTGAATTTTGTCTTGGTCCACGTGGAGAACAAACATTTATTCTCTTATCTTCAAATCTCCTATTTATCTTTCATATAAGAAGTACGTTTTGACTATATCAAAACGTACATTGGAAATAAAATTTTCAAACCTCCATTGTTTTCGAGTTTCCCGCATGTGTGACATATGGTGGCACTTGACCAAGACGTACGTTGGTTAAGACCAAGACGTACTTTGGCTAGTTGAAATGTACGTTGTTTTTGTACCTGAACCATCCAGTAGCTATTGTCCCATTTTTCATCAAACATAACGTATGTTGTCATTGAATACATATGTTGTGTTGAGTCAAGACGTACGGTGCATTTTGCAAAACAAACTTTACGAAGGGCACAGTCCATTTTCAATTTTTTTTCATCATTAAAACATAAAGGGATCTAAACGTTGATCACCTTTAGTCCAACAGTATTTACTTTGAAAATTTGGCGGCATTATTTATATGGTGAAACATTCCAGATTTACACTGATCACAATAGTTTGAAATATCCAATGACCTAGAAAGAATTAAACAAGAGACAATGATGGTGGATAGTGTTGTTGAAAGATTATGATTACACTATTGAGTCCCACCCTAGAAAAGCCAATTCGGTAGCGGATGCCTTGAGCAGGAAAGCTAGTAGCAATGTAGCATGTCTTCAATTAACTTCTTTATCATCTTTAATTAATTTGAGGTCTATGAATGTTGGTTTAAGTATTGAAACTTGTGGATTTTTTCTTACCACATTGAAAGTTCGACCTATTTTAAAAGAAAGAATCGTATAAAGCACAGCCGCGGGATCTGAAATTACTAGCTATCATTGAAAAAGTGAAACAGGGTAAAGATACTAATTTTACACTATGTGATGATACATTGATGCTTGGAGGTAGGATTTATGTTCCTAATGTAGATGGTTTGCACCGAGACATTCTTAATGAAGTTCACAACGCGTCACATGCTATACACCCATGAGCTACCAAAATGTATCATACGTTTCAACCCCATTATTGGTGGCCTCGAATGAAGAAAGATGTAGAAGAATTTGTATCTAAATTCTTGACGTGCCAACAAGTTAAAGATGAATATCAAACTCCTATAAGCATGTTACATCCTTTACGTATTCCAGTATGGAAATGGGAACAAATCACTATGGATTTTGCTATGGGTTTGCCTAAGACACCAAAGAGGAATGATGCTATATGGGTTATCGTTGATCGACTTACGAAGTCAGCTCATTTCTTACCTATTAGATGGGGTTGTTCACTTGATCATTTGGTGAAAAGATATGTTAATGAAATTTATATTACACAGAATACCTATTTTCATTGTTTCAAACAGAAATTCGAGATTTACTTCACAGTTTTGGAAAATTTTCCAGGAGGCCTTAGGTACCATGTTGAATTTTAGCACACCTTTCATCCTGAAATTCACGAACAATCTGATACGACAATTCAGACTCTAAAAGAAATGTTAAGGGCATGTGTTCTTAAATTCAAAGGTTCGTGGGATGACTATATTGCTTTGATGGAATTTGCCTATAATAATCATTTCCATAGTAGTATTGGTATGGCACCATATGAGACATTGTATGGAAGAAAGTGCAGGAGTCCATTATATTGGGATAAGGAGGGTATAACAATCTTAGAATGGCCAGACATTGTTCCAAATGCAACGGACAAAATTGACATTATGAGGGCCAAATTAAAACCATTACAATATCATTAGAAGAGTTATGCTGATCAACACAGAAAAAGAAATGGAATATCAGGTTGGTGAAAAAGTATTTTTAAAAGTCTCTCCATGGAAAGGGGTAATGAGATTCGGCAAAAAAGGAAATTGAGTCCGATGTACATTGGACCATATGAAATTATTGAGAAAGTAGGATCATTTGCATATAAGTTGGCACTACCTCTATAACTTTCACAAATTCATAATGGTTTCTATGTGAGCATGCTAAGAAAATATCATTCAGATCCTACACACATGTTAAAAGATCAAGCAGTTGAAATTTCTGATAACTTGAGTTATGTTAAAGAGCCCGTGTCTATATTTGATCATAGATTAAAAAAGTTGAGGACTCGTGAGATACCTATGGTTAAAGTAATCTGGAGAAAATATTCCAAAGAAGAGGCTACATAGGAAACAGAGGAAAAGATTAGAAAGAAGTATCTTCATTTGTTTAATGACACATGTATGGAATTTTGAGGGCCAAATTTTTATAGAAAGGGAGAATTTGTTGGATCAAGGGTGATCAACATTAAGTTCCTTTTTATGTTTTGATGATAAGCAAAACGTTTGACTTGAAGTGGAACAGGTTGGAGAGCTCGGAGTTGCGAAATAAGCCACTGCAAGTGCTTCACGTACGTTATAAATGTGTCACGTACGTGAGATAGGGTTTAAAGACAAGCATAAGCCACTGAAACCCTCTGAAGCACATTTCACGTACGTAAGGATAATTTAACGTACGTGTGTTGTAATTGACGTATGTAAGATATAAGTTCATGTATGAAAAGCTTGCTCAAAGATGATCAACGTACGTGATATGAAACAAATGTACATGAGCTGCAAAGATTCTCATGTGACGTACGTGAGGATAAAGTGACGTACGTTAGAGTGACACAGATAGCTGCAACGGGCAGAAACGTACTCCAACGGCTAGTTTATCTCCACTAACGGTCATATCACTTAGAGAGGCTATAAATACATCAAGGAAAGGAAACAAATGTGGATGATCATATGCTTTCAAGTCCAAATAATTTTCATCATTCCCTTAACTCCAAAACACCAAATCAAGCTAGAGATCAAAATTCAAGCTTCAATCTCAAATACTCAACTCTAGCATAAAGTTTTCAGTTTTTATAACTATTTTGTAAACACTTTGAGAGTGGGAAAAGGTTTGTTGTGAGCTTAGAGAAAACAACAATGTAATGACCTTATAGGTTTGAGCCGTAATCAACCTTGTGTAGGCTTTAGAGGTTTGAGCCATAATCAACCTTGCAGGCTTTAGAGGGGTGAGCCGTAATCAACCTTGTAGGCTTTAGAGGGGTGAGTCGTAATCAACCTTGTTGGCCTTAGAGGGGTGTGCCGTAATCAACCTTGTTGGCTTTAGAGGTGTGAATCGCAATCAACCTTGGTGTAAGGCTTTGTTGGATTGAGCCGGAATCAATCTTCAATAGTGAAAAGCCTAAGTGAGACTTAGGTAATGGACGTAGGCATGGTTGGCCGAACCACTATAATTCTTAGTGTTGTTTTCTCTCTTCATTCCAACTCACTTTTTCTCTACAAACTCAACCAAGACATCCCCAGACAATTTTCCAACAAGTGGTATCAGAGCGGGCCTCCTTTCAAGAAGGCTTAACAACCTTAGAGCAAAGATCCTACATCATTGGAGATGCCAACATTGGTATTATCTTTTCAAGTCTTTCAACTCCTCTCATTTTTATTGACATTGTTTTGTTTTAAATAGGGGGAGAAAATAAGTTTTAAAAATTATGCACCAATCTTTTTTAATATGGGGAGAAATGATATTTTACAAAATATTTTAATCAATATGCAAATTGTTTTCAAAGAGGGAGAAAAGAAAATTTTGAAAATTTTGCATAAATTTTTTTTGATAGGGGGAGTGGAAATTTTAAAATTTTCGATATAATCACACATGTTTGTATTAAGCTAACCTCTTGACAATGATGAAATCCTTGATCAAATTTGTGTTGCCTTGATGTAGTGCTTAAATTCTTCAAAGTTTTGACATCATAAAAAATGGGGAGATTGTTGGATCAAGGGTGATCAACATTAAGTTCTTTTTTATGTTTTGATGATAAGAAAAATGTTTGACCTGAAGTGGAACACGTTGGAGATCTCGGAGTTGCGAAACAAGCCACTGCAAGTGCTTCACATACATTATAAATGTGT
>CAODLS010919481.1:0-13064 GCA_948243855.1 Flueggea neowawraea | reverse complement strand
CAAACTTGCACATTTTCTTGCCACACTCACAGGCTTACTATCCGTTTCACATGTTCCGGGTGTTCATCGGCCTTTACAGTTGCTTAATTAATAATGATTTAAGCCATCCTGAAAGGTAAAAGGATGAGAGGTAAAGATAAATTAAACAAAGCAAGCATGAATGATGATGATATCTGAGGTAATGCATTGCCATGTGCTACTGTTGCAGATCGTACTTCACCAATTGCATTTTTTTTCCAATGACTAAATTTATTGGGTTCAATCTCTAAACTGTTGGACCCTTTTTAGCATTTGTCATGTTTTTCAGAAATGGCACTAGAAAACAACACAGAAACAAAAGGAACCGAAGATGAATTCAGGACACTAGAAGCCAATACATCACAGAGACTCTAACATGGCTTCAGGACAGTAAAGATAACAACACCAAATCTTACAGGCTGTATTAGGAAAATCATGAAACTTGCTACAAAAAAGAGGACAAATTTCTATCGTGCTAATCTTGTCCACCGTCAAAATATGGACACTTGGGGTTGGAATCATATGCGTCAGAATGGTTGTTCAATTTTGATCCAACGAACGAATCAATGCCTTTTGGAGGCTATGTTTGGACAGGCTATGCTTTATGGCAGTCCATGGAACGCGGAATGCTAGGTATTTTAGCAGGGTTTCTAGGTTAGCTTAACGTGTTGTTTCTAAGTTGCAAACAATTTTTGGATATCGATTAATTATGGGTTATTGATATGAAATGTCATTGGACATTAATGTGGTTAGAAAGCATTTTCAAATGAATATCGCTAGCAACAATAGCAAAAAATTGTTTGATGATTCAGTTGTCCCCATCTCAACATTATTATATGTTCTATAAATTTAAGCGGGAATTGTCCATTGCTGGGCCATGGAAATGATACAATTGTGTCCTGGTGACTGATTATTTTGACTATCGTCGTGCAAAGAGATATTTTACAACAGAGAGTAAGTGCATGTATGGTCAGTAGGAGTATTGTCATTACTGATAGGCTCCAATTCTTTTTTGATTGAAAAAAAAACTGAACTTTCCATTAATTGTAGGAAATCCACTATATATGTTCTTCCTTATTCATTGCATACATGAACTTATTAATTAACTCAACATAGCCATTCAAATGCTAATGAGCATTTTCGAAAAGTCGAAAGATTTAATAAAATTAACCCTTGTAACTTTTCAAGGTACAAAAATTTTCTTCGACCAATTCACAAATCTCTCAAAGCGAACCAAAATAAGTTTAGAAGTTGTTAATTGTGATAAGTATATCCAGATACTACAGAATTTGTAGTCATGTCATCTTTAATATCTCTACTAATCTAAAAGCATTGCAAAGACCAAGGAAATACAGGTAGTCGAATTTCAAAATGCGGTGGAGTAATGGATGAAAGACCAAAATTCACCATGAATCCAATTAAATGATGATGACATAATATTAGGGGTAACCAGTTGGACCCCTCCAGGGCCTCAAAATAATGCTGCTACTGATACTGTAAAAACAAAATTAGTTCTCAGTAATTTTTGAGGAATCATATTTGCCAAATTCAAGTCACATGTTTTATGTTCATATAGGGCCATGAAATGATACAGAAACAGAAAAGACAAAATAGAAAAAAAATAAAAAACCAAAATACTATAGCTTACTTGTTATGCAATATATGAAAGCAGTTGTACACTTCCACAATTCCCAATCTATTTCCAGGATTTTTAACTCAAATTACTCAGGCCACTGATCAACATGGTACCCAAAAATGTTACTTAAAACAGTAAAATAATAAATAAAAAAAAGGATTTATAAAAGTCGATCTAACTCAGAGAGTACTGCAACTTCTAACTCCACTTGGATGTCTCGTAGCAGAGATGCTAATTCGTGTCCCCATTTCTTTGTTTCTTTAAATGTGAGCATAGTGATTAAGAAAGAGAGAGAACCAAACCAACCAGTGTGAAATTACTTATTTCAAGTAAACCAAAACCCATATTTTTTTATGCCTCCATTCCATTGCAGCACATAAAGCATTTTGGTATCAGCAAGCTTGGTTTGTTGAGCTGTGTTTCTCTGGAACCACTGGCACATTTTTTATTCTTTAACAACTTCCCTTCACATGTCCTCTCAAATCTCAGTTACATCTCTCTCACTCTGGCGCTCTCTCTCTCTCTCTCTCTCTGTTTTCTCATCATAGGAGACATGTCGGATCTCTAACATGAGAAATCATGAACTACCAGAGTATGATTAGTCTCCATTCATGGTCGAGAATTCTTGCGTTTGTGTTTTCACTTCTTGTGGTTGAATTATTTGGGCTAAACACAGATGGTATTCTCTTACTTTCTTTCAAGTACTCAATTATCCGTGACCCTCTCTCTGTTCTGTCCAGTTGGAACTACAACGATGCGACTCCATGTTCATGGAATGGAGTAAAATGTGGAGCTCCAGGAGGACGAGGAGTTAGTGACACTTACTCTCGTGTCACAGCTCTGTCTCTTCCTAATTCCCAACTTCTTGGTTCAATCCCTGCCGATCTTGGCATGCTTCAACACCTCCAAAGTCTTGATCTTTCCAACAATTCTCTCAATGGGTCTCTACCCTTTTCACTATTCAACGCAACGGAGCTCCGGGTTCTTGATTTGTCCGGGAACATGATCTCCGGTGAGTTGCCAGAGGCGGTGGGACAGTTACAGAATCTTGAATCTCTCAACCTGTCTGATAATGCCTTGGCGGGAAAATTGCCAGTCAATCTCTCTACTCTCAATAGTCTAACAGTTCTTTCTTTGAATAACAATTACATTTTCGGTAGTTTGCCAGGTGGGTTTCATTCTGTGGAAATTTTAGATCTTTCGTCAAATCTCATGAACGGGTCTCTTCCTTCCGATTTTGGTGGCAACCATTTTCGTTACTTAAACATCTCTTACAACAGGATTTCAGGGCCAATTCCTTCAGAATTCGCAAACACTATCCCTATAAATGCTACGATCGATCTCTCCTCCAACAACCTTACTGGAATAATTCCTCAAGTAAGTGTCTTCTTGAACCAAAAAGCCAGCTCCTTTAAAGGAAACCCTGATCTCTGCGGCGAATCCGCAAGAATTCCATGTCCAATCCCAGCAACCCCATCCTCTCCTCCGAACGTCTCTTCGCCAACGTCTCCTCCAGCATTTGCAGTTTTTCCGAAACCAGTATATTCCAGCCCGGCAACATCACCTTCCGGTCCAACCCAAAAACAAACCGGGCTTAGACTTGGAAGCATCATCGGCATTGTAGTTGGAGACATTGTAGGCGTTGCAATTTTCGCAATGATTTTCTTCTACATGTACAGATTCAAGAAAAGAAAGAATCGTGAAAGTACACTCAAGAAAGAAGCCAACATTGCCAAAGACAGCTGGTCCTCATCTTCTTCAGAATCAAGAACTTTCACAAGATGGTCGTGCTTACGAAAGAAAGGTGAGGATGAGGAAGACTCCGATTCAACGAGCTCTAGTAACGAGTTGGGCGATCCCAAAAGTCCTCACAATCAACGGCCACGGGAGGAGGATCACAAAGGAGGGACCTTGGTAACCGTTGATTGTGAAAAGGATCTCGAACTGGAGACTTTACTCAAAGCATCGGCTTACATTCTGGGTGCAACCGGTTCAAGTATAATGTACAAGGCGGTTCTCGAAGACGGTTCGTCAGTGGCTGTTCGACGAATTGGTGAGTGCCACGTGAAACGGTTCAGAGATTTCGAGACCCAGGTCCGGGTGATTGGCAAGCTGGTTCATCCAAACCTGGTTCGAATTCGCGGATTCTACTGGGAAGTTGATGAGAAACTTGTCATTTACGATTTTGTCCCAAACGGAAGCCTCGCCAATGTCCGTTACAGTAAGTTTGCTTTCCTCAAATATCCATTTTTTTAAGGGGCGTGTGCACGTTAGCAATTCTTTTCGTTAAGGTGCGCCATGGGGGGAGAGGGAGTATGTGTAAGTTGTTACCGAAATCTAATGTTTTTAATTAAATGCACAGTCCAAGTCAACTGTATGATGAGGTCGTAGTTGCTATCGTTACACCTACAGCGTGCGATAGCGATGTGCGTTACCCTATTTTCTGCAGCTTTTTCCTTGGTCCAAACTTGAAAGGGGATGGCCTTGCTAACTTCAACGTGTGTGTACGATACATAGTGCATGCTTCATGTATTCCTCACTGACTTCTCGGCTTTTTATTGGGCTTGTTTCAGGGAAAGCGGGCTCGTCTCCTTGTCCTCTACCATGGGAGGCCCGGCTCAAGATAGCAAAAGGGGTGGCCCGTGGGCTTTTGTTTCTCCACGAGAAGAAGCATGTCCATGCTAATTTGAAGCCCAACAATATTCTCTTGGGTTCCGATATGGAGCCGAAAATCGGAGATTTCGGACTTGAGAAGCTTGTCATCGGAGATACGAGTTCCAAAGCTGGCGGATCAAACCGAAATTTCGGAAGTAAGAGGTCTACGGCTTCACGAGACAGCTTCCAAGACTTTGCACTTGGGCCTAGCCCGAGCCCAAGCCCTAGCTCGATCGGCGGATTTTCACCATATCATGCACCGGAGTCACTTAGGAGTATAAAGCCCAACCCAAAATGGGACGTGCACTCATTTGGGGCAATCTTGCTTGAACTACTCACAGGGAAGGTCATAGTTGTGGATGAGTTGGGCCAAGTAAATAATGGGCTCATGGTAGAAGACAAGAACCGGGCTTTAAGGATGGCTGACGTGGCAATTCGAGCAGACGTGGAGGGTAAAGAAGAAGCCTTGTTGGCTTGTTTCAAGTTGGGGTATAATTGTGCTTCGCCGGTTCCACAGAAGAGACCATCCATGAAGGAAGTTCTGCATGTTCTTGACAAATTCCCGTCCTCAACTTCGCCATAATCATATGGTCTCTGATGAATAAATAACGAATTGAAGGCAATTTTTTTAATTTTACTTTTTTTTGTAGAGGAAATGTATGTAGCGTTGACTTATAGGGTGTCTGTCTACTTGTCTTTAATGATTTGATTGTAAGCTTGTGATTTCACCTAGCTAACTTTAGATACTAATTCTTGGATTAACATTGGCTTTGACTCAAATTCAAGAGGACCAGCAAGCTTTATACCTCTTTCGTCTCATAATAATACGCATTAACCAATTTTTACGAGAATTAAAAAATTATAATTTTAGTAATTAAACTCATTTAGTTTCATAAAAATTTTATTTATATTCTTTGAGTAAATATATTGTTAATTAATGCATTTGTTAAAAAAAAGATTAAAATAATATCGTAGTTTTGCTAATAATAAATGTAATAAAAAAATAAAGTGTGCTTATATTTTGGGACACCCAAAATAAAAAATGTGTCTATTATTATGGGACGAATAGAATATTAAACAGTGTGGAGTCACATAAGTTACTAGATCAGTGGATTGTAATTTTCTTTTTTGTTTACTAATTGATTTTTTATTGTTTACTAGTTGAATATTCTTTATACAAACAAACCTTGGAACGATTAATTTTCAATTCAGATTACTAACAACTCTAATCACAAAACTCAATGTTTTTAATTCTCACATACTAAGAAGTGATCGTAGAAGCATATAAGCCAAAGACCAAGAGATATTTGTATAACTAGCATGAACGATCAATGGAATTGGAGTCAATTTTAAGATTAAAGGATGAAGTCAACTTTAAGATAAATTTAGCACAAGTCCATTATTATAGGAGTCAGCTTTAAGATTAAAGAATCGAAAATTCGATTCTTAACGAGAGCAAATAGAATAACTTACCAAAAAATAAATAGGATTAGCAAGGGATTGTATGAACGTTACCATTAACAACCTCGAACAATGTTGATGGTTTCATCTCATACATCTAATACTGACGCATCAGTCATTTATGGAAAAACTAGAAAACAAAATAAAAAATTAAAATGAGTGTCGTTGCTTAACTTGATGGTAGGCAACCAATTCACACTTTTGTTTTAAGTTATTTCCATGCTTAAATACATAGTCTTCAAGGCCAGATTTCAGCCGTTCAACATTTGGTGCTGAAAAAACCAAACGGTTGTTCTCTGCTGAACAGACATTTTCAAATCGAGGTTCGGGAACTTCCGCACATTCAACCACCACTTGTATTGCAACATTCTGGATAAACCATCAGCATAAGAGTTATCACACTACTGACATGCATAATTATAGCAATGTTATCTTGTAGCATAGCAAAGTGTCTAAATATATGTATGTCAGATGATAACAAAATTGCATGAGGAACTTACTTCCTAGAGATTTAATTGCTTGATAACTTACTTCCCAGAAATTTTAACATGTAACAAATTTTCTTCAAATAAATTTACAAAATCTCCTGCGAGATATAAAACACTAACAAAATAAATCAGTCAACAAAAAAATAGAGCATCAGAGTAGTAATTTGAACTTACAGGGATGTTTAGAATAAGCATCTGAAACAGACATACAAGCAAACAGATAAAATGCAGAACGTGAGACAAAAAGAACAACTGATGAATAAGCTAGTGTCCTCACAAAATACATAAATCTTCTCATGTAATTGATAACAAACCTTTTAAAGAAGGCAACAGATATCGGGTGCTAAAGCTTGAATGTTCTCAGAAACGGATAGAATACTTCAGTACCACTGGCAAAAGCGGTAACATGAAAGAATCACAGTTAAAATAATGCAACAAAGATCTAATACACAAAAATTCACAAAATAACGTGCTTATAGTGCCTGAATTTCGCCCCATTCTTAGGGTTTGAAGGTAATTGAGAGTTGATTCTACTTGAATTTCCTTCTCTTAAATTCACTTGGTAACGAAATATCTCATCATCAGCAACCCCTGCAATTTCGACCATATGAAACCAAAGTAAATAAAACTGAAATCAAAATTCGGAAACATGGCGTCAAACGGCGTCGTTGCATAACCTAAAAAAAATTCATACACGTACCAGTAGTCACTACAGAAAGCAGTCCATCTACAGCACAAGGAGAGCATCAAAGAACAAGTAAAAAATGATGACCTGTATCAAGAAGTTTTGAATTTGCGCCTAAATTTATCATCTATATAGAAACGACAAGTCATAGACTTTGTGCAGATGATGGTTGCTTCGTCATAGAGTTCTTCCGCAAGTGTGAAGAAACAGATCTTGCATGCGTAAAACTCTTTTAACGGGCTTGCTTTTGCTTTAAGATAATTTGATAAAATTATCAAATATATTTATCATGTAGATAAACAACATGTTGGAAATGAAATTAGAATTATCTTTTAACAAATGACGTAAAATATTTATGAATTAAAAATAGAGATAAATATGTCAAAAAGAATTTTTTCCACATTCGTACATTTATATATTTTATGATATGCTGGTAATTAATAAATTTAAAAAAAAATAACTTTGCTAATAATAAATGTAATAAAAAAATAAAATGTGTTTATATTTTAGGACACCCAAAATAAAAAATATGTCTATTATTATAGAACGAATGGGGTATTAAATAGTGTGGAGTCACATAAATTACTAGATTAGTGGATTGTAATTTTCTTTTTTGTTTACTAATTGATTTTTTATTGTTTACTGGTTGAATATTCTTTATACAAACAAACCTTGGAACGAGTAATTTTCAATTCAGATTACTAATAACTCTAATCACAAAACTCAATGTTTTTAATTCTCACACACTAAGAAGTGATCGTAGAAGCATATAAGCCAAAGATCACGAGATATTTGTATAACTAGCATGAACGATTAGTATTGAAGTCAATTTTAAGATTAAAGGATGGAGTCAACTTTCAGATAAATTTAACACAAGTCCATTACTATTGGAGTAAGTTTTAAGATTAAAAAAATCGAAAATTTGATTATTAATGAGAGCAAATATGATGACTTACCAAAAAAGTAAATAGGATTAGTGAGGGATTGTATGAACTAACCATTAACAACCTCGAACAATGTTGATGGTTTCATCTCATACATCTAACACTGACGTATTAGTCATTTATAGAAAAACTAGAAAACAAAATAAAAAATTAAAATGAGTGTCGTTGCTTAACTTGATGGTAGGCAACCAACCACACTCGGACCACAGAAGTTTGAGACTCGTATTGATATAGGAGGACTTAGGTAGTAATAGTGTAGCTAGGTTTTGGTTAAAAATGGAAATTGTGGGCCTTCTATATGGACTTCAATTAGGGTATCCATGTTCATAAGAACCGTCCCAAATGCATGGTGAGCCCATATGAAACCCAAACCAAGAAACCCTACTCGGTCATCCCAAAGACACCCACAAAAACTAAAGAACAGTTAGAGCATGTTCAATTATACTTTTTTTTTTTTAAATATAATATTTTATTTTATTATTTATTTTAAAATTTTAAATTTAATTCTATTTTTATTATAATTTATAATATTTTATAATATTTTATTAATAAATTAATTAATATTTTTTTAAATTATAATACCTTAACAAAATTAAATTATTACTATTTATTTTTAAATATTATTTATTTATTTTATCAATAAAATATTTATTTTTTAATTTTTTTAATATATAAATTTTAAAAAATATATATATAAATAAAAATAAAATAATATTTTTGAATCAGTGTCAAGTCAGACCCTCAATTTGAATTGTGAAAAAGACACCCCGCTCTCTGCCATTTTTTAAATCCTCTCTCTCTCACACACATACAGTAATACAGACCCAGCCACAGGCTCACATCATCAGAAAGAAGAACCGTCCGTACAATCACAAACCATAGAGCGATGGCGACGAATATCGGCATGATGGACTCCGCTTACTTCGTCGGAAGATCCGAGATCCTCGCGTGGATCAACTCCACTCTGCAACTCAACCTCTCCAAAGTCGAAGAGGTTCGCGAACTTTAAATTTTATTTTCCTCACTAATTTCTCCCCAATTTCTTACCGATCCGTTACTTTTACCTACAGGCATGCTCCGGCGCCGTTCACTTTCAACTTATGGACGCCGTTCACCCTGGGATTGTCCCTTTGCACAAAGTCAATTTCGATGCCAAAAGTGAGTACGAGATGATCCAGAACTTCAAGACATCTTTAACAAGCTCAAGATCACCAAGGTTTCCATAACCAAAATCTTTGGTTTTAGTTTTTTTTTTCTAGTACTGACTGATTTATTTTTGCTGTCTGTTTGTTTTCAATTAATTAGCACATAGAGGTAAGCAAGCTTGTGAAAGGACGGCCTCTTGATAACTTGGAGTTCATCCAGTGGATGAAGCGTTACTGTGATTCTGTTAACGGAGGCCTTCTCAAGTAATTCTTCGAAACCCTAATAATCTACTTACTGCGAGATTTTGTTTTTCGATTTCTAAATTAATGAGAAATTGGATTAGACTGGTGTTTGAGTCGTTGATTTGGTTGATTTATTTGTGCAATTAGCTATAATCCACTGGAAAGGAAAGAGGCTTGCAAAGGAGGGAAAGACGCAAACAAGAAAGCTCCGGCATCGCAATCTTCGAACAAGGGTTCTGCTGCTCCTCCCAAAGCTACATCTTCTCACGCTGCTCGGAGAAATGATGTGCCTTCTGTCAACCCTTCCACTCAATCCACGAAGGGTTCAAAGCCACCTTCTCCGGTGCCTGCATATGATGAACAGGTTTGGATTCTTGCCAGGATTCATTACTGTTCTTGTTTATGTTATTGGGCTCTTATGTAATATTAACTTTTTGTTGATGCAGATCACGGAGCTGAAACTGTCAGTGGATAGTCTAGAGAAAGAGAGGGACTTCTATTTCGCCAAGTTGAGAGATATTGAGATTTTGTGCCAGAGTACTCAGATTGAAAATCTACCTGTAAAATTCTTTTACTTGCCTTGGAATTTGGACTAGATAGTTGATTATTCTTAGCCCGATGTGCTAATTCTGTATTTTTGCTTGTTGTCTAGGTTGTGGCAGCCATAAAAAGAATTTTGCATGCTACAGACGATGATGCATCGGTGGTTGCAGAAGCTCAGGCTATGCTGTCCCTTCAACAAAAGGAAGGAGCAGAACCATTGAGTTCCATTGCCGAGGTGTCATCAGAAGAAAATAATTTAGATTCTCAGAAGAGGAAAACCGTGGCCAATGTTGATCTAGATGCTGTTGGTGTTAGTACATTGTCTCCCAGGCAAAGGCTTTGTGATGCTACTGATGTTCATTGCAGTGGGTCACCTCTTATGACTTACCGATGAAGAGGATGCTTTTACTTTTTGGGATGTATTTGTAATTCCGTCCACATTGCGGAAAGGGAAAACAATTTATACATTTTGATGATATCGCTCGAGTCATGTTTGATGTTACATATGTAACTGAACTAGTAAATGTAGAATCTATATGGCCTGGTATGTTTTTACAGCTCATTGTTTTGTAGCTTATGCTAAAGCAGTAACAATGAAATATTGTCTGTTCTGTTTGACAATTTATTTGTCATGAATGTTATTAGAATCAGTTTTGAGGCACAAAGATTCAAAACTCTTTCTCTGGTTCAACGTGAAGATGTCTAAAAAGACATTAGGATAAACGATAGGCTTGGCCTCCTAAAAACAAGGTGACAAGTGGTGGTTTGGCATGATGTGAAAGCCCTCTTCTTTAGGCTAAGCATCAGGATCCCAGAGACTCAGCAACGATGGTCACGCCCATATGAAACGAGAAAGAAGTCATTTTTCCATTTAATACATCTCATAACAATTCTTCTTCATTCCATAATAATCCCAGCCATCGTTCATTACCTTTGCCTTCAACATGAATGCACAGATCAGAAGGGTATGATCCTATATTTCTCTAGCCTTCAAACATAAATAAAGATTGTGAATAATGGTTTAATTATTGTGGCAGGAGACAGAGACTACAGACGCAAAAGGTGTAATTGAGAAGAGGGTGGAGACGGTAGATTATCGGACTTCGCCAGGGCAAACCCAAGAGCTGAGGAACGTTCAGGTGATTCACCAGATCCATCCCAAAGGCAATTCAACCACCAGTGGTGGTGTCCTGGAGAATGCTGCAGCCTCTGTTGCATCGACTCTTCAGTCTGCCAAGGATGCTATCTCTAGGAACAAATAACTGCAGAAGCAGTTAGGGTTTTTATATGTTGATTATCATAATTGCTTTACCTGGATATTTCCACTGAAATATTTAGCGGTATTGGTTTCAAAACTTTGTACCTTTCCAAATATGTATGAAGTCATTTAGTATCTCTGCCTAAAATCTCATATCTGCTACCAATACTGCAATGTTGAACAACAAAAAAGAAACTATAATATCGGGTCTTGTCTGTCTCAAATATGGATTAGTCAGATATTAGAAAGTATATAGTGATAATAAAAAAGAAACAGAAACAGCAGCAAATGAGCGAAATACTAGGTTGATGTCCCATTTGTCATATTTGTATATGATGACGTATATGATTATTGCTTCATTCGATTAAATTTACAGCTTTGGAAATAAAGGTGGGTACTAAATACCAGCATAATACAGTGTTAAAGGGTCAAAATATATGAAATCGCTAAAAAATCAATCTTTTTGTGCCAATTCTGAGGTATTATTTGATTTTTACATTCTCTTTTATCAGGGTCACAGTTTGAAGCATTCCACTATCCATGCCTACAGCTGCAAAGTCCATTTCAAGTATGAGAATTAGATTACACCGAAAGGAAAAATAAAGTTATATTCCTTATTCTTCCTCATCCTTCTAAAGAATCCTATTCTCTTCCCACTTTCTGCCCCATATCATCCTTGTAGTTCATTTTTGCGTATATATCACCGATCAGAGTACATCTCTTCCGCTTAACAGCTCCTCTGAACTTTCTGGGTGTGAAAATTGTAGACCCTTCTCTTTGAGAACATTCAAATTTATACAAACTGGTTTTTCATCTTGTGTTTGGAGTGATTGAAAAATGGGTTTGGCCATATCTAGACTGTTAAGGCTTCTGTTTGCAAAGAAAGAAATGAGAATTCTGATGGTGGGTCTTGATGCTGCTGGAAAAACAACCATCCTCTACAAGTTGAAGCTTGGAGAAATTGTTACCACTATTCCTACAGTCGGTAATGTTTTGGACTGTCTTGCTAACAATAATTTTAATCTTAATGTTGTCACTAGCATAATTTTGGCCCTTCATTTATACAATGTTGACATGTGAAAAATGAATTTTGGTTAAATTTTTGTTTCTATGACGACATTTATTTTTACGTAAAAAGCATTAACTTTTAAATTCATTACATTTGTGTCCCAGGTATGAAAATTGTCAATTTTTTTCTATTTGTATGCTAATGTGGCAGCTGATATGTCATGTGGATATGGCAGTGGGTATTGTGGTAGATCGACAAGGAAGTTGGCATGGCAAATTTTTTTTTTTTTTAAAAAAAAAGCAATCCCCAGAACGACATTGTTTTAGAAATAGGGACCAAAATGAAATTTTATTATATATTGAGGCCAAAATGGAAATCAGTCCGTCAATCAACTATTTAGAATGAAAAAAAAAATTGTATTCATTTTTTCTTTTTTTTTTTCTTTCTTGGTTTTGTCTTCTTCATTTTGCGCTATTTTTCTTTAAAAAGGAGAAAAAGTAGAGACAATAACTAACATTTACTTAGATATAACATTTTACATCAAACTTTTAATGATATATTAATTATATTTATTACGACATTTGTTAATTAATGTGTGCGCTATACTTATTTGGAACGCTCGTAAAGAATTGTCTAGTTCACACAAAAGTGGATTAAAAAAACAATAACCAACTTTGAAATTAATCGTATTTGTCTCTGATGAATCAGGATTCAATGTGGAAACCGTGGAGTACAAAAATGTTAGCTTCACTGTTTGGGACGTTGGAGGACAGGATAAGGTATCAATCGTGCCATTTTTATACCAATAGGAACTGTGACAGAAGCCAAAGAGGATTTGTTTTCTCTATTTGCTTTGGCTGTGTAGATTCGACCATTATGGAGACATTACTTTCAGAATACACAAGGACTTATATTTGTGGTGGACAGCAATGACAGGGAAAGAATTTCAGAAGCAAGAGATGAGCTTCATCGAATGCTT
>CAODLS010919455.1:0-10656 GCA_948243855.1 Flueggea neowawraea | reverse complement strand
TTATTATATTAATTATACTTTAATAAATACTAAATAATTCTTAAATTTATAATTTATATTATTTTTATTAATTTATAACACATAATATATCAAATTAATATTAATATATTATATATATAAAATATTATATATATTCAGATCGGACTGAACTGATCTGCGGGTCATTTTATAAACCCAAGTTTACCGTTATTTTGTTTTAAAAAAGTTGGGCTGCCGGCCTGACCTACGGGCTGGGCCAAAATGCCCAGCCCGGGCCATGAGGAGTTATTGAATACGATGGTGACATGGCCCGTCCTTTTTTCTTCATAAACCGCCACGGCCATATGATAAATCCGGGTCGGTCGTTTTGGCCGTATCGCAGTCGCAACTTGCAGAGCTTTCTTTGCAAGTTGGAGTCAAATTCGCAGTTCAAGTCATGTTAGATATATACACACACAATTACAACCGTGTGTGTGTTTTGAATTGAAAGAGAAGATAAAGAGAGAGACGAAGAGAAGTCGAATTTAGTTTCATTTGGTCGCAACAAAAAAGGATATAATTTGAAGATGGGAAAAAGGAAAGAGCGTCGACTCGCCGCTCTCTCCAACAACGGCCGCCGCGTCAAGCTCGATCTTTTGTCGGAACCCTCTGGTATACTCTCTCTGTCTTCGAAGGGTTTCTCAGTTGTTTCTTTAATTTATTGAAATTCGATGCGCAATTCCTTTATGTTTCTCAGCCGTTAACAATAGGAATAAATGGAGTCGATTTTGTGGAGATTTTGAGTTTAAAAAAGCGAACTTTTGTTTTTAGCCGAATTGAAATTTTGTTGCGCGCCTGCTTACTAATGATTTGTAGCAAGTTCTTTCCTGGAATGTGTTTTACTGTGCAGTTTGCGTGATTATGATATGAGCTTGTTCGTTAAACTTTTGGTAGGAGATTTGGGTGGATCCTCTGTACGTGAAGAGGTTGGAGGGGAATCGGATGTGACACAACGTACTGGATTACCCAATTCGCCATCATCATCTTCAGGTGGGTTCCGTCAGTTTTCTTCGAAAAGGATAATGTAGAGAGGGCAATCACTTTGCTGCCATGTTATCTCGTTTGCCTCCCAAGTATTTGTTTTCAGAAATATAGTGGCTGTGGTCATGGGAATGTGCATATCAGATCAGGCACACGGCCCTGCCACTCTGAATTTTTGAATCACTTGCTCTCTGTATTCTGCTAGTTCTGAGCATCAATGGAGATTCGTCTGGGAAATTTATCCTATCGGTTTGTATGTTTCTAGCTTTATCTGCATTTTGCCAAGACTGACGTTCTCTTTTATGTTAACAGGTGGCTTTTATCAGTTCTTAATGCTACCTTATTTTTCTTTGTTTTTAGGAGCAATTCAATCTTGCATGACTTTCTTATTCATTTTTCATTGTTAGTTCTGGTAATTGATAACTCTATGCTTTTTCCCAGTATCTAACAACTTGGTGTCTTGTCTTCAGGTCAACCAACACAGAATCCTCTTATGTTACTTGGGCAATATAGCGATGATGAACTGAATGAGGAATCAAATAAGGTTCCAAATGATGCTGCTGCGAATAATTTGACCACTGACTCGGATAAGCAGGTATTATGTAAATATTTAACTGTTCTTTTTAGAATGGATACTAGTATATTATCGTGCTTGCTATGGATTCATTTTTGTTCCCAATTAGTGAACAATTTTCAGTTTTATATGGACTGCAACTTTTCGTCTCCTGTTAATTTATATCATCAGAGTATATATGGGATATGAACCATTGCTTCGCTGATGCGTTGTATTTAGATCTTAGATTTCCTCAGCTGTTTCTTGCCTCTGCCGATGCTTAAAGTGCTTCAAATCACTTTTGATAGGAAAAAACATTTTTTGAAGGAAAAGACACGGATATCAGTGAAATTGAAAATGTTGATTCTCACAAGGTCGAGAGGGTAGATGATGTCAGAAATTTTGCTCCTGTTGATGTTTCGACTAGCATGGAAGGTGATAAAGGAGATACTGATGCTTCTCCCTTTACCGTTAAATCGGAAGAGCTGGGTTTTGTGGAGCACCTTCCTGTTGATGGAACATCCAATTCACAAGTTGTTGGGGATGGGACTTTCGGTTGGAAAATAGTGATGCATGAGGAGAGTAATCAGTATTATTATTGGAATACAGAAACTGGGAAAACATCATGGGAAGTGCCAGCTGTCTTAGCTCAGTCAGTTCAGTTTAGCTCTGATCAGAGAACAATTTCCACTGGCAATGTTGAACCTGCTGCCATGGGATGGGTGAAGTCTTCAGATGGACTAGTTCTAGATGGCACAGTGGATGCTGATTTGGCTCCTCAAAGCCAAGAATTACATGCTAATGGCCAAACTATGGATGGAGCTGTTCAAGGAGATGAAAACAAATTATGGAATGTCAAAAATTATTCAAGTGATGGACATCATACTGTAGTGGAGAAAAGCTCATGTGGAGCTGATGCTTTTCCAGGTAGTCGCAATTTAGCTTTTTCAGGGAACATAAACGATGCGGTAGCTCCTGATGAACATGGAAAAGGGATAGATCTTTGTACTGAACTTATAAAGCAATGTGAGTGTTTGATGGAGAGAATGAGATCACTTAAAGGGTGAGAGATTTAGTTTTGCTATTATTTTCTTCATTTACTTGCGGTATTGTCTGAGTTCTTTTTTTTAATTATCATTAATTTGACGTTGTCTCAGGTATGAAGGTCATTTGCAGTACAATAATAGGATTTGGAAGTATATTTTAGAAGTGGAGATTAGACTCTCTGATATTAGGACACTTTCATCTTATGGGTCATCTCTACTTCCGTTTTGGGCTCATTCCAAACTACAGCTTAATCAACTAGAGGATACCATCAACAATGAAATTTATCAGCTTGCTGTGTCTGCGCAAATGGAAGGTGGTGTTCACGTGGCTACTAGTGATTCCACGGAAAAAAGTGAAAAATCTCAAGAAACTGCAGGATGCGAGTTTGACGCTGATGGACATGAAAATATTAGGAAATCTGAATATTCTCCTGTTTCCACTCATGTTGAGAATGATTTGCAAAGCGAAGCTGCACAGGGGACTATACTTTCTTCAGGTTCACCTACTAGACTTGTAGAAGCTGAGGCTACAGTCGGGGAGTTCTATGATGTGGAGGATGTTGACATGGAAGATGAAGATGGGGTCTCTGCTCCTAATATAGGTGCTGGAGATTTTTTAGGCAGCAAAGTCTTGACTGCTCAGCCAAATGGCCACACAGGGTCTTTGGCATCAGGGGATGCGTCAACAGCTCCTCCACCTCCTGAAGAGGAATGGATTCCTCCACCACCTCCTGATAATGACCCTGTTCCTCCTCCTCCTCCAGATAATGAGCATGTTCCTCCACCCCCACCTGGTGAGCCTCCTGAAACTTCATATTCTTCAGTTCCATCTTATACAGAGACTGGTCAACCTATCCCTTACACAGAACAATACAGCTTAGCATATTCAGACTCTGCTTATCCATACTATGGAGCTGCTGTTATCAACCCAAATAGTAATTTGTTTGGACATGTTGATGGAAGTCAACTTGCTGTGCCTAATGCCCCAGTTTACTATGAAGCGGTTTCAAGCACATATGCCGAAACAGCTCCTGTCATGATTGGCACTGTCGAACCCATCACATATTATGACCTTCATGGTGGATAGTTACCATCTGTACCTTTTGTTAGCAGTGTGGAATCTTCTCACTTGCATGCTGAAGATTCTCCTGTGAGTCATCATGCCATCACTTTTGGTCAGAGTGCAACTGTAAATGAGCACTTGGAAGCAGGGTCAAAAGTGAAGCCTCATGTTTCAGCTGGTAACAGTGAGTGCAATTTTGCTTCAGTAGGGGTGACTTCCAATTTGACGACCATTCAAACTTCTGCTACTTATGCGAAAGAGAGTAGGTTAACATCTTCTACCACTAAGTTACTGCCACAGCCACAGTAAGGGCTCCATCAACAGGTGGTAAAGTTCAATCAAAAGGTAATATTCTTGCATGGAAAAGCAAATGTAATGATTTTTTTGTATGTTGCTTCAGTCCAACGTGTAGCCTACTTATTCTTGCTTTAAAATGTTTGACTTGCCAAATTTGACGTTATGGTTTTGTGGGGTTCAGAATTTTTTGGTTTCTTATGTTAAAAATTTTTGATCAATTACATAAAGGGGAGCGCAGAATTTTCTTTTTCTTTTTTTTCATTTCAAGTTCTTATTGATTTATTCATTACCATACAAAGATTTTTCTGTGATGGGTGATGTGCTTTTCATGAAAATCTCTGTTGCTCTTTACTTTTCAACATATTTGAAGATAAAATCTGTTAGAGCTGTTGCTGTTACTAGGTTGAGGGATTTGTTGTTAAGATTGATACATACATTTCTTATTGTGATTAACATATATGCTTCTTAGGGAATTTAATTATTTGGATTGGCCATTTTATAGATGATAGAGAACTTCTCAGCTCGGAAATGTGATGCGGCATCTGTGTTCAGGCTGCTATTGCATTTTTCAATTAACTAGTTTTCTTGGGAAGTCAATGGAAGAATAATTAGTGCACTGAGTTTTCTATTAAGCAATCAACATCTGATTGATCATTTTGCTACTTTCTTTTACTTATATGCAGTTTTGCGGAGTAAAAAGCGGACAGTAGCTCTTGCCCCCTCTTTGAGATCTAATAAGAAAGTGTCGACTTTGGTGGACAAGGTTAGATTTTCTTTTTCTTTGCTTGTGTTAAGCAATTGCTTTTCGTGATAACTTTGAGTATTACTTTGCTATTGTTAATTCATTGGATCATTTTTGCAGTGGAAAGCGGCAAAAGAGGAGTTGAATGAGGATGAGGAAGATGAACCGGACAATCCTTATGAGATATGGGAGAGGAAGCGGCAAAGGGAGATTGAGGTTTGTACATTGACCTGGTTTTCTATCGAAGAATGTAGACATTCAGCTGCTTTTGGATTCTGAACCATCTTTTTGTGCAGGAATGGCATGCTAAACAAATTGCCAGTGGAGAAGCCAAGGATAATGCTAATTTCCAGCCTTTGGGAGGAGATTGGTATTTTATCGTGATTTTTAAGTAGACCCTTTTTCCGGCATATGGTGTTGGGTTTTGGGCAGAAAAAGGGCAATTTTTATTTTATTTTTTGCCAGCATCAACATGAATCATTGATTTGCTTATCATCCATTGAGCTGCGCTTTTGTTTCAGTTTAGTCAAATTTTCTCTTACCAGAAATGAACTCATGCTTCATTGCTTGTTTAATTTGTGTCCTGCAATTTCTCATCATCCCGTCTCAAACCCAACTGCTCTAACAGCATTAGCTTGCAAAAGTTGTCAGGTTGCACAGCCGCTTCATTTCCGCTATAGATATCTGTTAGCATTATTCATTGTGTTTTCTTCACGTGTTTGGATATAGGCGTGAGCGTGTGAAGCGCAGAAGGGCTCGGGCAGCGAAGGAAGCATTATCTTGTTTGTGAATTGGTAACTTTATTGTTTTCGCATTTAACTTTGATTTTGTTTGTAAAAGACATTTGTTACTTGCTTTGATTTGCAAAAAATTTTCAACAAAGTTTTAAAATCTTTAAAACTCAAATTCACCCCATTCTTGGAGTGCCTTTGTATATTGGGACCAAAACGAAGCTTTCAGTTGGTATCAGAGTTTGGGCTATTGACATTATTTTTGGCTTAATATTTAAAGAGTTAAATTTTTCAAAAATGGCATTCTTATATAACATTCACAGATATGAAGGTTTGACCATTAATATAGCTCCTTTCTTTGATGGCAGTGACTACCTCTATTAGAAAACAAGAATTATGGTATTTCTTAAGTGTGAATCTGAGAAAATTTAGAATGCAGTGGAGATTGGTCTATATGTTCCAAAGAAGACAGTAAATGGTGTTGAAAAGACCAAACCAAAGGAAGAATGGACATATCATGACAAAATGATGGTGCGCTACACAAACAAGGCTATACACATACTTTATTGTGCATTAAGTAAATATCAGTTCAACAAAGTGCAACAATGTCAAAATGTACATGAGATTTGGAGGACTTTGGAGATTACTTATGAAAACACCTTTTAAGTCAAAGAGAACAAGATATCCCTCATTGTTTACAAATATGAGTTGTTCAAAATGGAGGAGGAAGAATCTATTCAAGAAATGTTCGATCTATTCAACGATATCATTAATGGTCTTAAAGCTCTTGGCAAATAATATTCAAATTTGGAGCTTGTGAGAAAACTATTGAGATCATTTCCAAAATCGTGGGTTTCCAAGAAAGATGCTATCTTTAAAGCCAAAGATCTCTTTTCTCTTCCATTGGAGTAATTGTTTGAATACTTAATCACACATGAAATGGGTTTAGAGGAAGAAGATGAAGGCAACAAAGGCATTGCTCTCAAGACGTCCTCGAAATATGTTGAAAGCTCAAGTGAGGATGATAATGATGAAAATACTGATTGTGAAGACTTGAAGTACCTCACAAAGAAATTTCAGAAGTTCCTCAGAAATGAAAGAGATGCAAGAGAAGCAAGCATGAGGAAAAGCAATATGATTTGCTATGAATGTAATGAACCGGGACATACTAGACCAGATTGTCCACACTTGAAGAAGTATAGCAAAAGGTGGAAAAGAATAATTCTTGATTATATTTCGAGCTCAAGTGATGATGATGATGCCAACAAAGAAATTGGAGGAATATGCTTGGTTACAATCAAAGCCAAAGAGAAAATTGAAAATGTGGTACCCTTTCCTTGAACTTAAAATGTTGCCTCATTGTGATTTTTATGGATTTCTTGATTATTTGATGTTTTTGACATACATTATATTGATTTATTAAGTTGATTGAATATGCTGATTTTTTGATCTTCATAGGAGGAGATATGTTATTGTCATTTGTGTTGATAAATGCATACGTTGAATTTTTGTATTTCATAAGGGGAGATGTATTTTTCCTATTCTTTCATTTGGTTTCACATGCATATACATAGGAGGAGCTATCCTTGTTTTTTTATAAATTCCTTTGATTGACTGGGGGAGAATATTGATTTTTTATGACCTTTTTGATGATACAAAAAGGGGAGAATATGACATGAATTTGTAGTTGCATTGTATTATCTACTACTTTGATAACAATTGGTATCAAATGTGCTTAAATGTGTTTTATGTGTTTCATCAATTGGTATCCTTATTATTTTGAATATCATATATTATTGTGTTGAGCTAACCAAGTGACAAGAACTGAAATCCTTGATTAAATTATTTGTTATTGGTGATTAGATGTTCAAATTCATGAATGTTTTGTCATCATAAAAAATGGAGAGATTGTTGAATTTGGTTTTGATGATGATAAATGTTAAACATCCATGAAAGAGGTGCAAAATTGCAGATTTACTGATAATTGGCAACAAAGCACTTAAAGAACCATCAAAACATATTGGTGTATACGAAACTGTCAACTACACACTCAAATTGATGAATGTTTTGTCATCATAAAAAAGGGAGAGCTTGTTGAATTTGGTTTTGACGATGATGAATGCAAAACATCCATGAAAGAGGTGCAAAGTTGACTTTGTAATATCCTTCCCGTTCTGATCAATTCTCTGTAGCGTTCCGATCAATTCGGACAAGCTCTTTAGTGGAACGTCATTCGATTTCGAATGATCTCAGTTATGATTTTATTTTTGAATGTTCGAGATTATGTTCGGATATTTGAAAGATGTTATTTTTGTAAGGTTGGGTGTCGTTGGACATCGGGAATGATCCAACCCGCATTCGGAAGCAAAGGAAGTTAAGGAATGCTATCTGGAGCATGCCAACATACGTTGGAAATTTGTGAACCGTATGTTAACTAAAATTATTTCACAACGTCTGTTGTGGTATGATGACGTATATTATTTGGAGGGAAGGATGATCAACGTACGTTGTATGCTTAGAACGTACATTGTGCTGCTACGGTTTCAAAACAGAAGCCATTGGACGCATGTTTGACCACGACAACGTACGTTGTACACTTTATAATGTAAACTATGATTCCAAGACGTACGTTGCATGATAGAATAATGTACGTCACCTTTGAAAATATCGAAACGGTGTGTTTCAATCCGTGGTCGTTTAAAACACGCAAAAACCCGTCCGTCTTTCTCATTTTTCACACTATCTCACTCTCAGATCGATTCTCTCTGCCTCTCATTGGTTTCCCAATGTTCCTAAACATCTCTAGAGGTAAGATTTGAGTTCTAATCACCTCTTTTCATCCATTTCATGTATTTAATTTCTAAAATGGGTTTTAGGCCGAAAATGAAATGGGTTTGAGATTTTGCATGTTTCTGTTGAAATGGATATTGTAGGTTGTTAGATTATGATTGTTGGAGGTTAGATTAATATAAATCTAACTTGAAATCAGAAGAAATGATGAGTTCTTTGAATGACTAGGGTTAGATTCAGATTTTGTTGATTTCTGATGATTTTGTTGTTTGTTTGAGGAAATTGTTGATGGATTAATGTTTCGGAGGTTGAGAATGACCAATAAGTATATTTGGTTTCAATTTTTGTAGGCCAAATTGAGAGTTTGATATTTTTGAGAATAAAGTTTTGGAGATTAGAGTTTTTGTAATTTCGGGAAAGTCGTGTTCAGATTTGTAATTTTAGAAACTTTAGATCTAGATTTGAAATTTTGGAAAGTTTGAAGTAAATTTGTAATTTTGAGAATTTAGGTGTAATATTGTAATTTTGAGGAATTAAGATAGAATTGTTAATTCGGAGAGTTCGAGAGCTCTTTTGGAAATCTGACTATTTGGAATAGTCATTTGTATATCCTCGAATTCGAGGGACTAGTTTGTAATTTTACGAGGCCTGGTGACTAAAATTTAATTTTACAAAAGTCGGGGACCAATTCATAATTTTACATGGATTTTGATTTTGGGTCGTGAGTGTTAGATCTTCAATCGAAATAGAATTTCTGATGCCAATGGCGTCTGAGTCTGCATTTGCATTTCATGCATATTCTGTTTTGCCACAGTCATCGTGTTTGATCTATTGGTAAATGCTTTTTTTCAGCTCAGTTCGATTTCTGAGGTAACCAGCTATCGACCGGTGGTCAGTGATTCGGAGTTTGGAGGCTAGACATTCAGGTGAGTGGATGACAACTTCAGACACATAGGCTGTATCTCTTCAATTTATATGTTTTTGTTGTGCTATCACCTTAGCATGTAAACTAGAATAATTAAAGAATTGAAAATTCTAAAATATGGTATATGTGAGGACTTGACTGTTATTGAATTGTTTTTGGAGAATTAATTGGGTTTTGGAAACGAGTAGTGGTACTGTCTTTGAAAGATTTTTCGCTTCGACGAAAAATGATTTGTTTTTGAAATATAATATAAATTGATTATATTATATTCTTTTGGTATATTTTGGAAATAAGTTCTGAACTTCGTTTTTAGTAAAACATTGTTTTGCATACCATACCAGTACGGTATGACAATCTTTGAAATGAGTACATCGTTTCTGTTTCTGATAAATATTTTGGATTTATGGAAAATTTTATTTATATGTATGTATGGTTTGGATTTCGATATACCTGGTCGCATGACCGTTTGTTATTGGATTTAATTATACAATGCATATGTTTTGGAGACGGGACGCCTTCGCTACAGGGTTCGTAGCCTTTGGTATACCAAGGATTGTTATAGCCCAACTACTAGGGTTGTCGGTAGTCATGTATCCTGATGAGAGCACATGATTTGTTATTGGATCAGTGGTAGAGTCCACGATCATTATTGCGGTGGTAGTGACACATATCACACTACGATTGTTATCGGTCTCTTATCCGTGATATATGTTTTTGAAAATAATAATAATATTATTATTATGATGTCTACGTGGCGAAGTTTTGTTTCTGTAATTTCTAGCAAGGCTAGAAGGGTTTTGAACTATGAAATGGAGTTTTTGATAGAAGATTAAAAGAGTTTTTGTTTTGGAACCTCGGATGAAATACATTTTTTTGGAAGATTTTACTTTGTTTTTGACAACACAGTAGTGTTGATAAATTTTGGAAATATACTAAAAAGAATTTGGTTTAGTGTCGAATGATTTCTTGCGTGCCGTTTGCTTTGATTGCGAATGATTTCGAAACGGTTTTTGAATCACTATTACGTATGTAGCTTGTATACATATATTTATATTTTGACTATATCTGCATGTGGTATTTTCGAACTGTTTTCAAAACAGCTTTTGTGAGGCACGTATAAGGCAATCTGGAGTGTTGTCCCTCACTGGGTTTGACCCATTTTCTTTGTTTTGTTTTGTCCCTGTTCATTATCATCTTGCAGATGATTCTTGTAGACTGTGATCTTTGGCATTTGATGCTCAGTGAGGTATTCTGACATTGCGGTCAACGCCCTTTCGATCGGGGCCCGTTTGTATGATTTGTTAGAGGCTCCACACCGGGTTCCTGTGGGATTCATTTTTGTTTTTTTTATTGTCTATGTTATTTCAAATGCTTTTAATTTGAAATTATTTCTGCAATTGATATTATATATGCTTTGTTTTACTAAATGATATTTAAACATTTATTGAGTTTTATTATTTTATTAAATATGATTTTGGACAATAGTTTTGTCTATTGAGGCTTGTGCGAG
>CAODLS010919423.1:0-15549 GCA_948243855.1 Flueggea neowawraea | reverse complement strand
GATGAGGATGAAGATGATCGAGCCACACATGGAAGTGTAGGTTATGATGGCGAAGGGGGTGAATCTGAGTCAAAAAGAAGGTTCGTATCCATTTTTGTCTACAGTAATTCGAAACCTATTGTGAAAAGAATATACTCATGGTCTTTGACTTCACAGGAAACTTGAAACTTATGGGGCAGAAATGGCAGGAGCTACAAAAGCCATTCGTGAACCAAGAGTTGTGGTCCAGACAACCAGTGAAGTGGATATACTTGATGATGGATATCGCTGGCGCAAGTATGGGCAGAAAGTTGTGAAAGGAAATCCAAATCCTAGGTTACTGAACTTATCATAACTCCGTCCATTTTCTTTCGTCCCTGGATTGCTTTCTGCGTCTATGAATGCTTACGACAACGCCAAATTTTGTTTTTAATGTCATGTGGAAACTTATCATAAACTTGTTTTCGGCAGGAGTTATTACAAGTGTACGAATGCAGGCTGCACAGTGAGAAAACATGTGGAGAGGGCATCCCATGACTTGAAGTCAGTAATCACCACGTACGAGGGTAAGCACAATCACGATGTTCCTGCTGCGCGCAATAGCAGCCATGTCAATACCGGCAGCTCTAATACGGTAACTGCACAAGCTCCAGCTTCAGTTCAAACGCATGTTCAGAGGCCAGAACCATCTCAAGTCCACAACAACATGCCTAGGTTTGACAGGTCTGCTGCATTTGGATCCTTCGGCTTACCTGGGAGGCAGCAGCTGGGACCATCTCCTGGCTTTTCTTTCGGAATGAACCAACACGGTTTGGCAAATCTGGCGATGGCAGGGTTCGGACCTGGCCAACCGAAGATGCCTGTAATGCCAGTTCATCCATTTTTAGCACAACAGCGTCCTATGAATGAAATGGGACTCATGTTTCCTAAAAGAGAACCAAAGATGGAACCAATATCAGAACCGAGTCTGAACTTGTCTAACAATCCTTCTGTTTATCAGCAATTCATGAGTAGGCTCCCCGTTGGACCTCAAATGTAAATTTGCCTTGATTTATTTTTAATTTAGCTTGTCAAACATTTATTAATATCTTTATTATTTTTGTTCTCAGGAAGATAGAAACACAACTTCAACATTCCAATATATTTATATAGATGGGAATTTCATTAATGCTGAATATTTACTTTTGATGCTTTTTTCTTTTGGAATTTGGCTTTGCGTAGCTTAGGCTTGACAGTCTTTTGTAAGAATATGGAGTGATAAGTTTCGGTTGTAGGTGTAAACCTCTAACTCTGAATGTGGCAATTCATGTTGGGTTATTGTTATTTGGTAAAAGAGTAAATTAGGAGGGCTTGGATCAAGAATGATGAGTGAATTATGGGAGATTTTTCTTCTCTAAGTTGTTACGTATCATATTATATAGATAGTCTATAGCCAAAAAGGGTTGGTGTTCAAGAGCATCTTCTAGTTTTTTTTTTTCCTTTGAATTTTGTAATTTTTTATATATTTCCTAAAAAATTACTTTAAATAATTAACTCAAATGATATTTATTTGAATTATTAATTGCGAGTTTATTAAGTATAAACTACTAATTAAGATGAGTTAAGTTCACTTAATAATAAATTTATTAAAAAAATAGTTAGTTCAATAATAGTGGAATTTCTAGAGACATGCAAGAGTTTTTTTTTTTATTTAAAGAAAAGAACTAACCCACTTGGCCACCGAATCAATTAGGTTGAACCCATGTACAAATAACATTGTACACCGTTAGTTCAACTAGGTTAACCTCGCAAGTGTATAGTGGGTGAAATGTTATTAATAAACTTGGAAGAAGAATAACCAATATTGTTTGAATACATCAAATGAAGAAGACTATGGGGAATTCTATCATTATCACTATTACTTAAGTGTCTTTTACCCTTCGCTTGGCTAACCAATGTGCACATTGATTAGCCTCCCTGTAAATGTGTTGAACATAAGCACTTCAAGGTCGATGTAGTAGATTGCAAGATCCCCCAAAATAAGCTTTGCTGATTGTCTTCCATTCCCAAGGATTGTTGACATAGTGAACTGCAAGTGTGGAGTTTGACTCGAGCTATGTTGTGCCAATGATGATGCCATGCCCCCTCCAAACTGTGAAAAGTAGCCCACACTTCAGAGGAAAGTGGGGAGACATTAGGAATTTTTTTTTGTTTGTTGAAGAAGCCTAAAGATAACCCAAGCGAATCTCAAGCCACAACTCCAACGAAGTTGCCAGTGCCATTGTTATTAATGGAGGCGTCCACATCAATCTTGATTGCATTTTGTTCAGGAGACACCATGATGCTAACAGACAAGAACCATTTCTTTTGATAGCAAACTATTGTTTGAGTGTGGCCTCCGCCTGGAAATGGTTCTGAGCAATACAATAATAGCCATAAGTCAAGTCCTTAGGTGTTTGTTGGCCATGACTTCATCATTTCTAGAAAGCCAAATTCTCCATACCAATATTCCAAAGTAGTGTGCCTAAGGAATGTTTTTTGTAAAAAGTACTGTTAATCATCTTCAAGTTATATTGTAACCATTGGTGAAGGCTTGAAGTGAAGAATTGCATTCTCCATTGTGGTTTTAGAACTTTCACCCACCATTGCCGAGTCTTAGGGTAGTTTTAGAACTTTCATCCACCATTGCGTGTAAAGTAGTCTCGACACTTTAATTACAGCCGGTGTAGAAAGCATCAGAAAAATGTTGTGCCCTTGTCTTTGTAAGTTTGTGAGTATGCAACTATGTCCAACCAACCAGAGACATTGCCTAGCACGAGCTGGACCTTTCCAGCTCCATATTGCTTTCTAAAGATCCTTGTTAGTCGTTTCCTGCAAAGAAGGATCATAATTAATAGCTTCACGTGCCAAGGAGATAGAAAACTTGAGGAGGTTAGTTTCCAAAAAATTTCATATCTGGGACCATTCAAAACTGGTGAGTGTAAATTGTTGATTTTATCACAAACATGAGCAGGGAGGAGTGAATGAATTTTCTGCCAGTTCCAGCCCCCGTTTTCAACAAAATCTGTCATAGACTCGTGGATGTTCTCAATGCGATTCGGTGTTATCAGATGGTGCAAAGGACCCTCACCATCCAACTAATTATCAAGCAAAAACTTGATTGATCTACCGTCGCCGATGGACCAGATGATATTGGTTCGAAGAAGTGAGCTAGCATCAAGAACAGCTTTCCATGTAGGTGATAAGCACATGTTCTTTTGAGTGATCAAAATTGAGTTCACCACCTGCTAAGTATTTGTCGCATAAAACCTTAACACAGAGAGAGTCTTGATCCTTTTAACATTCTCCATGCAAGCTTCACGAGATAAGCCTTTTTTATTTTCTAAAAAATAATTAAAAATTTAAATTTTCTATAAATAATTTTTTTCCATTTTTATTTTCTAGTTTTCTAAAAAATAATGATTTTTTTTATGTATAGAACAATCACCAAAAGAATAAGATCATCCGCAAAAAATAAATACGCCAAAGTAGGACCATTTCTACCTAGTGAAATAGATTTCTAGTTTCTAGCATGATCGACATCGTTAATTAAGTAAGCTAGTCTTTCAAGCCATAAAGTAAAAATATACAGGGAAAAATGGTCACCTTGCCTTATACCACGAGATGGTTGGAATTCCTGAGAGGGTACACCCTCCCATAGCACTTTGAAATACAGTGGAAATGCAATCCATCATAAGCTTAACAAGGTTAATAGGCATACCTGTGAGAGATAGAGTATGTTTGATAAAGTCCAACCCAAGCCAGTCACATGCTTTTTCTAGATCCACTTTGATGGCTAGCATTCTTTTATTACCAGTCTCTTTTCGCATCGAATGGATGAGATCTTGGGCTATGACAATGTTGTCAATAATTTGTCTCCATAGAACAAAACTCGTGTGTTCTTCTACAATCCATGAGCTCATAAAAGGCTGAATCTTATTGACAATCACTTCAGAGATAATCTTATAACTAACATTACATAACTCAATGGGACGAAACTGACTGACAAGTTCAGGATGAGCTAACTTAGGAATGAGTGAAATGATTGTACCATTAAAAATCTTAATGCAGAAAGCAATGAGTTTAATACGAATCACCTCACATTGGTTTTGATAAAAAACTACTAAAAACCTCAGCTCCTAGAGCTTTTGAGGGGTAAATGGAAAAGAGGGGAGAGCAAATTTCTTCTTCGGAAGGAATTTGAGATATTCGGCCAGCCCTCTTCAGTACTAATCTGAACAAAACAATTGTTAGTTCATAATGAACAAAACAGAATGATTAGTAAAAAGGTTTTGAAAGAATTGCTGCAAAATCCGTAATGATATTCGGATCGATTTACCAACCTCCAGCACGTATGGAAGTTGTTGGAATTCGTGACTATAATATGACATTCATACAAGGATAACACATCGGAAATAACAAAAAAATTGTATCCTAGAATTCCACCAAGGATCTCATGCATTTCAACATAAACGATTAGTGTTAGTGGATTTACCTTAAAACAAAAACTCGATGTGTGAATGACAAGAAGAATGTTGATGTAGTTTTTAGTGTTTAAAACAATCCACTATTCTTCACATTGCCTTTGCGTGAATGTGTCTAGAGGTATCCACATAAACGACCTCACTTGGATTGGTTGTACTAGCACGAAGAATATCTATTCTAAAGCTCGCGAATTTTCTCTCTTCTTTTCTATGAAAATTTTGGCCAAGCCCTTTCAAAAAGCATTGAAAAATTCGGCCATCTTTACGTACATATATATAGAGGTGTTTTGAAACCCTAGTTTAAGTTTATTAGGGTTCATTCCACTTGTCCTACAAGTATATGGATTACTTAGTCATACTAAGACTCTTATTTATTTATTTAATGTATAAATAAATAAATTCCTATTTAATATATATGTGTGTGCTGAATTTACATGTTAAATATATGCTAGGTTTTGTTCTCCTTGTCATACAAGAATCAAGACTCCTTCTTAATTAAGTAATTAATCAACTTGATTAAATAAGACTTAGTCAGCCTTTGAATTAGTCAACTTAGTATCTGTCAAATTTTACATGGTAATTTTAATGTCATTTGGCTTTTAATTACTTGATACATTATCATTAAATAAATCATTCCCTTATTAATACATATGGGCCAAATTATTATGTCACACAAGAATAAGCCTAAGCATATTTAACCTAATAATTAGTGATTTATAGTAAAAGTCCATTACATTAATGGATAATATCTCATATTATATTTATGACATAAATCATCAAACCCTGAATTATAAATAATTAATCAAATTAATTATCATTTATGTAAAAATCCTTAATCGATTCTTGTATGACAAGGAAAAGAAAACCTAGTACACTTCATACCTAGTTAGGAGTTCTAATGATTGTAGGACAAGGGAAAAGAAGTCCTAATAGAAGAAAGACTAGGGTTTTCTATGCTTCTATAAATAGGGGCAGAATTTGTAAATCTAGTATGGCTATGCTGAATTTGTGAGTGTCACTTACAAATGGAGAAAATTATTTTGTGAGAATGGAATAGAGATTCTAAGTGCTAGTACACATCATCAATTCAAGTAAGCTCGTTTGTGTGGATACCTTTAAACACGTTCGCGCAAAGACAACGTGAGGAATAGGGGGCTTAGTTTTTACACTCAAAGCTACACCAAAACTCCATTCAGTCATACACTCTAGCATTGGATTTTAAGGTAAAATTCGCTAACCCTAATCGTGTATGTTGATGTACATGTATCCTTGGGGAAATTTTAGGTTTAAATTTTTGTTATTTTCGCTTCCATATATACTTATGAATGTCATAATTTAGTTACGAATTCCAACAATAGATACTAAGACTCTGAAAATGTTGGTACCTACTTCTTGGCAAACCAACTATGAGAAGGTTCAACAAGTAGAAAATCCAGTTCAGTCTCAAGAATATCTTTTTTTAGTGACGAAACAATGGAGTAGTCTAGACGATTTTTAAGACTCCAGAAGAACCAGAAAGTTCAACTTCTGGTTTGCTTATCTTCAAGCATGTTGCTATGATTCAACCTATTCTTGCTGACAGAAAGATTTCAATAGTCTGGTTTGAAGCTTTAGAAAAACTAGTCTACACCAACAAAATAGATGGTCACTTTATTTGGGACGCAAATCCCAATATGTGTGAAGAAGGATGCCCTTGCTGTGTTGATGGTGATGATGATTTTCCTGGCAGTTCCAAGAGAAAAAAGAAAGAAATAAGACCCTCTTGCAGGCCTAAAAAAGATGGCTTTTCACCATGAATTGGTATTTCTGATGAAACAAGGAAAATGAGTGATGAAAGAAAAGTTGAGGAATGGAAAGAAAGATTCCTTCTTCCTATTTATCAGGAAGCTTTCAAGATTCTGAGGAAGGAATCATTCTACAATCCTCCTTCTAAAGTTATTCCAAGTCCAATTGTTCTAGCTTTTCCATGCTTTATGGCATCATCTTCATCCAGATGTCAATTATGATAGTGAATATGAAAAGTATCAGTGCCAATGTACAATGGCAATCCAAGAGGGGATGAATTGGATTTTTAGCAAGTTAAAAATTTTGTTCAAAATCTTTCGCAAAGTAAAAAAAATAACAAAGTTTTGTTAAACTAAAATCAAAGTTAAATGTGGAAGCAACTTAAAACTAAAGATCCAATCCACACACAACAATATAAATAAAATACAAATGCAAAGAAAATAAGAGAGAGTAAAGGCAGAGCACAAATCCGATTTATAGTGGCATCTCATCTGTTTTGTGTACATTGTATATTGTTCCACGTGCGTTTTACAAAACTAGATTTATTCAATTCTGCCTCGACTATCTTCCAAATGCGTGTCACCATGTATTATGTGCGAAGACATTCCTCCAAAATCAAATCTTTGATTCTTCAAGTGACTGTGTCAGAGAATATTCAAATTAAAATTCTCGAGAAGCTTATTAGATTTGTCAGATAGTCCAGGTCATCCGCAGCTCATATGCGTGCATAGTATCATCTCTTAAAAATGCTACCTTTACTCTTCAACGCGCACTCCACGGTGATAACACTTGAATATGCCTTATCGTGTGAGCTTTCTTAAGTATGCATCATGAACCCGTCTACGTGCATAGTATGCTCTACCACGTGCGTAGTATGAATCCTGGAGCATTCTGCTTTGTTGATACAACACATCCACGTGCACGGCATGATATATTACACGTATAACATTTATTCAACATGCATAAATCCTCTAGAACATGCATAGATTCCACAAATCTCATGTTTTGCACTTTGCACTTCTTTCATGAATGTTTTGCATTCATCATCATCAAAATCAAACTCCACAATATCCCCTTTTTTGATGATGACAAAACATACATGAATTTGAACATCTAATCATCAATTAAAAACAATATGATCAAGGATTTCACCCCTTGTCACATGGTGTTAGTGTAAGCTCTAGCCCCAAATGCATTGTATCAAGATTATATTATATTATATATGTGTGTGTGTGTGTGTGAGGCATTATTTTATCTCATTATTATTCATGTGATGTTTAATTGGATAAAACATCCATAAATAGTGATTTTCCTTAAGTTATGAAATATTTGATTTGGATAGTAAAACCTTAAAGCATAAAATAATACTATTCTAAATATCTCTAGTCGATTATTGTCATGGGAATGACAATAAACCAAGACTAGTATGTACTCTGTGAGATTATCATGTTTTACTAGTCATAGAATATGATATATCAATTAAAGAACATAGAACATGTTGGAGAATAGTGTTTTGGATCGATCCGCTTATGGGAATGCTATATGGTTGAAAGGTCATAAGTATTTCTCATACAACGCTTATGTTTGAATCCCTTAACCTGAAATCACTATGGATTCTTGGGTGATTTCTCGTGTACTTTGACGTACGCCTAACATTATTTGTAATGAGTAATAAGTATGGGTATGATTGGATATGCCATGAGTCATGCTAAGAAACATGAGTGAAGTGAAGGGATTGCCACTCTCGAAGAGAGGGAATATATCAATGACCATTTGATTAGTGAAACTAAGTAGTGTGCGGCCACACCCAAACATAGTGATAAGTGTTATCATTTGACTTAGGATCACTTATAGATCAAGGAAACGTTTTAGCATAAATAAGGGTGACTCGTTCCATGCCTTATGCTAATTCCGATATCGAGAGGCAAAGGGTTGTATAAGGTTGTAATTAGATTATGTTGATTCGTAATTGACATTCATTTTAATTTGGGTAATCATAACGTCTTGCTAGAGACCAATTATGATTTATGGGTTTTGAATTATTTTGGACCCATTGCCAACATTGAATGGACCTACAGGATCACACACAATGAAGATTTGGGTTAGAACTTAAACTATCTTTCTTATCGGGCCATTAATTTAGAGAATTAAGGCCTTTAGCTTCTAGGTTTGCATCCTTCTTTGAAGCCCATGATTTAGGCAAAGCCCTTAGAATCTTCCTCACAATCTTAGAATTTGTATATGATTTTTCAAAAGATTATAGACCATTGAGGATATCATTGAAATGATCAAACATTTCTTGAATTGACTTTTCTTCCTCCATCTTGAACAGCTCATGTTTATGCATAAGAAGAGAAACCTTGTTTTCTTTGACTTGGCTTGTTCCTTCACAGGTAACCTCCAAAGTTTGCCAAATTTCTTAAGCAGTAAAGCATTGTTGAACCTTGTTGAACTGTGATTTGGTCAAAGAAATGTACAGAACGTGCATAGCTTTGTGGTTGTAAGAGATGCATCATTTTTCATTGTCATTCCATTCTTCTTTAGGCTTTTCACTATGCTTCCATCTACAAGCTTTGTTGGCACAAATGGAACTTCCTCAACAACATCCCATATATCTACATTTTTTTATTGTAAGAATACTCTCATTCTTTTTTCCAGTAGATATAATCATTGCCATCAAAGAAAGGAGTACGATTAATTGCCAAAACTTTCATATCTATGAATGCTAACTAAAAATGTCATTTTTGAAATCTTTAACTCTTTGGATGTTAAGCCAAAAATAAATATATCAATAGCACAAGCTCTGATACCAATTGAAACGTATAAGTCCCAATGTACAATTGCAATCCAAGAGGGGGTGAATTGGACTTTTAGCAAGTTAAAAACGTTGTTGAAAATCTTTTGTAAACTAAAACAAATAAAAAAGTTCTGTTAGACTAAATTCAAAGTTAAATGCAGAAGCAACTTAAAACCAAAGATCCAATCAACACACAACAATATAAACAAAATGAAAATGCAAAGAAAATAAGAGAGAGTAAGGGAAGAGAGCAAAAATCCGATTTATAGTGGTTTGATCCTCCTTGACCTACATCCACTTCTCTAGATCCACTAGAGAATTTTAATCCACGATCTCCTCACTTTTGGGTGGAGGGAAACCATTCACAACACTTTTTTTGGCTCAACAAGCAAACCGTTACACCTTTTTTTTTGCGGGCTCAACAAGAAAACTGTTACCCTAGTTTTTGGTGGTTCAACTATAAAACCGAAACCACTTGTTTTTTGGACAAAACAAGTAAACCAAACCTCTAATTTTTTGTGGGCTTATCTAGAAATTGTTTCCCAATAGTTTTATGAGACTCACTAGCAACCACTCTTATTTTTTTAAGGTATAACAAGGAAACCTATCTACCCCAAGCAAATAACCTTGCTTGATACAAAATCAACCCAACAATATGACAGATTTATGCTTACACCAACCCAAAAATAAGATTGCAAGTAAATAGCTCAAATGGGTTAGAAAGGTACAAAAGAGAGAAACAATAATAGCATAGTATAGCAAATGAATCTCTTGTCTCTTCTTTGATCTGGGACGTCTTTATATAGCCACTTGAAAGAATATAGTCGTTGGAAGCTTTAAAGTATCTGTTATGAGAGAATATAAAATTATGTCCAGTACTGACGTCACCCATGCTACGTGCGTACTATAGTACACAACTCGTCTACGTGCGTAGTATCCTTACTACGTACGTAATATCATCTCTTAAAAATGTTACATTTACTCTTCAACGCGCACTCCACAGTGATAACACGTGATTCTGCCTTGTCGTGTGAGCTTTTTTGAGTATGCATCATGAACCCGTCTACACGTTATACCACATGTGTAGTATGAATCCTGAAGCATTTGGCTTCACTGATACAACACATCCACGTACACGACATGATATAGTGCGTGCATAACATCTGTTCAACATGCATAAATCCTCTAGGATGTGCATAGATGCCACAAATCTCATGTTCTGCACTTTGCACTTTTTTCATGGATATTTTGCATTCATCATCATCAAAACCAAACTTAACAGAATATCCTATTCTGAATCCATATGTCTCCAATCATGGAGTCCCTTTTCTACCTTTTTTAAAGCCTAACATAGTCAAGTCTGATGGTTCTATGATGCCATTATCTAGCGTTGAAGAAGTGCTAAATTGGTAGACAAGCAATCACATAGCACAAAAGCGCCATCTCATTTGCCAAGATGGGAAGCTTGATAAGATACTTCAAGTTGTGGAGAAACATGACTCAAAACTTGATCATATTGGCAAATAAATTCAAGACCTCCATATTGAGGTTCACCAAAGAATTTTGAAGCTTAAAAAACTTTGGGAAAGATGGTGATCCACAACCAGTTTGGTACTTCTTTTGACCAGAAGGAGCTAAATTAAAGGATCTAAAGAGACAGTTTCAAGGCATGCAAGATGATTTAAAGCATCCCTCTCTTTTTTAGCCATTAAAAATATCTTCAATGTTTGACAATCCTCCATCTCTTTTTAGAAGAACTGCGGAGCCACCTCCTAGTGAAGGATTTATGGCATCAGCAAGAAGAAATGTAGTTATGCTCGCCATTTCTACTTTTGAGGCATATGAAGTAGCTAGGAAGAAGGAAAAGAGGAAGAAAATAGAGAAAAAAGAGACAAAACAAACGTGTATGTCTTCATCCCCTCGTTTTCCAAAAGATAAACTTCCTGCAGAACAAAAAGCCTCATATTTCCAAGATTCCCAAGATCCTTATGAGCTATAAATTCATAATCCCTTTTCAGCCTTGTTGAAAGATTCTACAGATATAAATTCATCTTTAAACATGCATGAAGATAGATCTAGCTCTACAGATCCATAATATGTTCTAGGTTTTAGTTCAAAAATTCAGAACTAGATTTCAGTAATGTTGAACCAGAGATAGTTCATCTGGTCATGAACATTATATTTTAGAAATGTCCTCTAATTCAAAATAACAATATGGAGACATTACTTCCATTCTTATGTCAACACCTGCTCTAGAATAAACTCCCAAAAAGGAACAAGGAGAGACTTCTCGAACTACCAATCAAGCTTATTTTCATGAAGAAGAATCAGAAGATGAAGTAATGTGCTCCTCCTTGAGATGATGAACAAACAAAAAGCCCAAAAGGTTGATCGTGGTTTACTTTTGATGACATAAGAAGAGAACAAATGTCTTGCTATATGAATAGGGTTTTCCATGTGCATATAAATAAGAAGCACATTTTGCTATTTGGATGGGGCTATGACGAATTTGTGAGTAGCACAAATTAAATAGAGAAAAATTAATTGTGAGAGTTAGAATAGATATTCTAAGTGCTAGTACACTACCAATTCAAGAAAGTTTGTTTGTGTGGATACCTTTAGACACGTTAGCGCAAGGGCAACGTGAGGGAAGAAGATTCAGTTTTATACTAAAAGCAACACCAACACTCCATTCAGTCATACATTCAAGCATCGTTTTAAGATAGAAACACTAACCCTAATCGTGTATGTTGATGTGCATGGATCCTTGGTGGAATTCTAGGTTAAAATTTTGTTATTTCTGTTGCGTTATGTTCTTATGAATGTCATATTACTAGTTAAGAATTCCAACAACAACCTACCCTAATGACTACGCATTCACATTGTTATACCAAATGTTACTGTTACCTTCATAAAATAGATGTCCCAAGTCAAACTGAATATACTGATAATAAGCACACAACATCCATACAGATCGGATTATATATTGATAATATACTGAGCAGTACTGAATATTCGGATGCAGAATATATATATATATATCATATTTCCATATTACATGCAATTAGATTTTACGAATTATCGAGCCATTAATTAATCCATTTTACGGAAAATAGTCCAGACATAAGACATATAAAAAACATATAAGTTCGGAAAGACACAGCTTATGTGTCTGAAGCTGTCATCTCACTCACCTGGACGCCGAGCTAATAATTCAAACATATGCCAAAGGCTGATAATTGTTCACCACTGATATCCAACGGAATCAGAAACTAACAATTTATAATAGAAGTCAAATATTGTACTGTGACAATATGAAATAATATGCATGAAATGCAAAAATGCAAATCCCTGAACTTCGGACGTTGGCGGAAATCTTATTTCCAACGCATGTCTACACTTAGGTCCGAAATCTTGAACTTATGGACAATTACCGTTAAGTCCTTCAACATTCGTACAATTACATTTTAATCCCCACACTTTTGGATGATTACGAATCAGTCCCTATACTTATACATAATTACCATGAAGTCCTCAAACTTTTCAAAAATGTATTTTGGTCCTCAAACTTATCCATATTAACACTTGGTCCAAAATTAATCGATATTTAGTAAATACTCACTATTTTCCCCAAAATTACAGTTTGAACCTTATGCCCAAGTATTTACAAAAATAACCAAAACTCGTTCCAACCATTAAAAATCATAACCAAGTATGTTTTCTGAATCCTCTCAACTCCCTTAAGCCGAATCCAACCTCAAATTTACCAAACAAAACACCAAGCAATATAAAGTTTTGACCTTTACATATAAATCTTAAAACCCATTTAAAATTCTAACAAAAATCACCAAACCAACAATTTCCTCAATTAAATCTAACCTCAAGCCATAAAAAATAATCATAATCAAACCAAAGCTATCTCCTTTAATGATAAAAATCATTCCTTTATCATAACAATACAATTTTTCACCAAACCCATATAAAATCCATACCCATATGTGCATATCTCACCAAACCAACAAACCCATTATCATTCTAATCTTGACCAACCTCTAAATACACAAATCAATCAACCTTTAATCCAAAAATACCATCTTTTCTCATCAAACCCGTAGCTCTATCAAACTCATTTACAAAATCCACCCAAACACCATAAAAATCCAATAAACACCTCCTAACCATCAGCCCAACCATCCAAACACCCAAATCCATCATTAAACCTACAAAATCAATCACCAATCACCCAAACCATCCAAAACGTTCAAATATTTCTCACCCTTCATCAACCAAATCCATGTATTAAAGAACAAATATGAAAAATGGATAAAATAAATGAATAAGAGGAAGAATCTTGCCTTAAATCCCAAAGAAAATGGATGGAAATAGAGGATAGATGGGTGGAGGACGTTCTTACACTTAGAATGAGTGAAAGAAGGGGTGGGGACACACAAAAAAAGAGGTGAAGAAGTGGTTTAAATAGGCTTAGGGTTGAGGGAAACCTGAAAGTCCAAATTTGCCCTTCGGTTATGCAAGGCATGACCACAAAAGAGGTAGACATAACCAATCCCTTCCAAGACACCGACACGAAATCTTGTCCATGTCTCAAACCAGCCAAGGCACAGCCAGAACATGGTAAGACACAGGCATAATGTTTTGCTCGTGTCCTAGGCCGTGGACTTAAGAAACGCGATGTTTCACGGCTGAAAACTCCTCATTCGATCGCACAAAGGCCAAACATGATCAAGTGTCCTTGAATCAACTTTAAACCATGATTATTCATCATCAAAAACATGAATCTAATGATTTGAATCAAGGAATCAAGAATGAATACAAACCAAACCACGACCGAAGCTCAAATGAAACACATACGAAACATGTGAGATGTTACATGAGCCTAGATTGAAATTAACCTTGTTTAGACCTTTTAATACTATAAACTCTATATCATTAACTCAATTAAACTTTTTGTAAGTTATAATATACTATAGTTTATACCCTAAACTATATACCTTGTATATTATAGTTTAAACTCTGTACTATAAACTCAATTAAATTACTTGTAACGTATATATACTATAACATAAACTCTATACCCTAGACTTGATTAAAGTACTCGTGAGTTATGATATACTATAGTGTATACTCTAAACGTTGTACCCTAAACTATATACTTTTAGTATATATAAGATGTTATATACAAATAGTTCAAGTAATTTTATCTACTTAATTTTTTAAAGTAAACTACCTAAAAAAATACAAAAACTATTGAAAATCAATATCATTATGCACAAACATACTCCAATCGAGTCAAAATGTTTAATTTTTGTACATTAAATCACTTAATTAATTCAAATAGTTTTTATAATTTAATTATATTTAAAAAAATAATATTGAAATCATAATTATGCAAATTATCAAAAATAATTAATATCCAAGAAAAAAAATATTTTGTTTTTTATTTTTAAATAAATTTACGTCTATAGAGTCAAAACTACATTGTTTTTAGCCAAAACTACGTAGTTTTGACTCAATAACAATGAAACAAAACTACAATCTACAAGTCTCCACTCTCCACTTCAATTCACACAATCCCACTTTCTCAATCTGAACAAACCCTAAAATCGCTCTCTCTATCAGCGTTTTCTACCTTTCTCAATCTCGACGATGTCGTCGTTCTCTCTCGCTCACCACCTCTCTCGAAACCTCTCTCTCTCTCTCCCGCTTTGTATCACCGTTGACGCTCTCTCTTTCGTGGATTTTTGTACCATCGACATTGTCTCTTTGTCCCCGCCGTCGGTTTCTATCACCGTCGACAGTGACTTTGTCTCTAGCACTCTCTCTATCTCGTTACTCTTCCTCTCTGTCTTTGTCCTGTCGATGTTGTCTTAGTTTCTAAGCTCTCTACCTAAAGGAGGTAACATTTCTTACATATGTTCATGCATTTCTCTATTCCAAACCTCAGAGCAAGATTTATCTATTAAATTTTTGAGGTGTGACCTTTTGAAATGGCTCTTTCTGTGAAGAAATAGACTGGTGTATTGTTGATGATGTCTAGGAATGAAATGTGTTACTAATTGTATCCAGCGATACCAACTAAGCAGAAGAGTAGTGAAAGAAACAACTAAACTTTCGAATCTAAAGGAGAAAGGAGAGTTCAAAAAAAAACTTCTACAAAATTGCACCAACAGCCATAGAATTCTTACCTAATAAGGACTTTATGCCTTCTTTACGTACAAAATCAGCTCTTGAAAATATTATGGAAGCACTAAAAGATGATAACTTGAACATGATTGGGCTGCACAGAATGGGTGGAGTAGATAAAACTACCTTGGTGAAGGAGGTGGGGAAGCATGCCACTGAATTGAAGATATTTGACATGGTGTTATTAGATGTTGTTTCCAAGACAATTGACTTAATAAATATTCAAGGCCACATAGCGGCAAAAGTTAGGTTTTGAATTGAAAGAAAATAGTAAAGATGGGAGAG
>CAODLS010919187.1:0-19998 GCA_948243855.1 Flueggea neowawraea | reverse complement strand
ATATTTCATATATATGAAATAAAATGTCTCTTTATTAAATAATAAATGTAATGATAATGTACATTAATGATTGGACTAGGACATAAAACTAACAGAAACACCTTCCTCTGCAGACGACAACGCACGAAATGGTGTCGTTTCGTGTTGTTCAGCTCAGCCATAGTCACGCGAATGACATGCACTCTCCGCAAACGACAGGAACCGACCAAAACGATATGTAGCTTGATCCAAACGCATGAGGTAAGGAAGAACGACCTGTAGTTTGTTTTTTTTTTCCTTCAATTTTAACAACTTTCCACTTAATTAATCAACTTAATTACTTCTAAAAACTTTATTAATTACCCAATTAATATTTAAAACACAAAATTTTATTTTTCAACATTAAAAATTATTTTCTAAATTAATTAGAAAATAACAAAAATTAATTCAAAAATACCGGATATTACAAGTTCAATGAACAAAATCACATCAATAAAATTTGACAGTAGAATTGATCAATATGACCAGAACATCACTCAAGCCACTCTTTTTCCTTTTAATTCATATAAATAGAAGAATAGTACATATATATGACTAAATACATTATACATATCCTTTTATCGCTGAAATAACTCTCTCATTTTTTTCACCTTAATTCAAAGAGTAGACTTGTACATTTATTCTAAATATGACTAGTGCCATATATATTGATCTTGTTCTTTGTTATGGTTTGAAAAACTTCTTGAACCAGTTGGAAGAGAGTTTTGGATATCTTTTCAGCCCATTCTTGTAATCGACATAAATGATACCGAATCGCACAGTATAACCTGCACTCCATTCAAAATTATCCAGCAATGACCATGCAAAGAATCCTTTTACTTTGACTCCATCCCTACCAAAATCAACATATTATTCAATTATATTATTAAAATTGTACATCTGTATTAAAAAAAACAAAATATATAGATATTATTTGGATTATTTACATATTGATATGATGACATGGACCAAAATTCGCACATATAACTCAAACCCAAAAATTTTTGTCCAAAATTTAAATTAGCTAAGCAATTGAAGGAGTGATCATGAGATAATAACTTAATCAAAAATTAAACCAACGTAATGCTCTAAATTTTCTATATCAGCTTATTTATGATAGTGACTACATAGATTATTACTTTTTCAATAAGTAATTCTTTTTTTATAGGTCATTTTATTTTCTCCCACCATCTCATCATGCTTTAATCATACTTTAGAATTAAAATTGACTCCATTTAATTGAACTACAAGCCCATTGGAATGACTACATAGTTATAATTATGGAACTTTTTAATTAGAGCTTACCTGTAACATTAACACGATAATCTGTGTCGCAGCTTGCATTCCTGGCTTTGAGAAGATGAGTATAGGCTGCATAACTAGCCATATAGTAGTTTAGACCAAGATAATCGAAAGAGCCTTTCAGCATTTTTGATTCGTTCACTGAGAATTTAGGAAGGCGGTCTCCAACTAGAGACCTCATTGTGTGCGGATAGTCACCATCTGTCAATGGATGCATATACCTACACCAACAAAATCAATCTTTTGTTACACAATGTTTGGGGAAAATTCGTGTCCGAGGCAATGTACATGCTCGAGATAGTAAATTCGATCTAGAATTCGTAACCAAAAAGTGAACGACAACGTAAATTCAACTAAGGGTTCGATGATGCCTAGCAGCCTAGGACTTCTAAACGCGAACGGCCGAGGTATAGCGTAAGCTAATGATCTAAACGAACACCACCACTATTCATGTAAATAAATGCGAGAACCAAAAGCTAACATGCAAAGTATGACATTAACCACCACACAAACACTGTTAACAATTGTATAAACCAACACTAAACAGTAATGACTAAGTAAATGAAGGAAAGCAAATAAAGAAAAATACTTGAAGAAAGCATGTAAATATAAGCAAATAAAGATTGAAACCAAGAAGAATGTCGGCATTAATAAAACGTTACAAAGGTTCTAAATGCTTATGTGCTCAGAATGGGAATTCTTGCAATCTGCCATTACTGCTCAGCAAACAAATGGAACTCGGAAAGGAACAATGAAACAAAAGAGAAATCAAGAAATAAATTTGCAAGAGTTTGGTCTGTGATCTGTGTCTTGGCACTGTTTCCTCTTGTTATTTATAATGGTGTTCTTCGGCGGTTATTCTCTGAAGTTTCGCCACGTTTGATGCAGTTCACATGACTGATCCAATTCGTGGTGATAACTGCCCATGTTTCGAAAACTTCCCACGTTCTGGCGACCGTTTTACTCCGCAAACATAGCCAAGACCAACCGCTCTTCTTCCTATGTTTTGGTGACCATTTTACTCTCAAGTATAGCCAATATCAACCGCTCTTCCAGTCACATTATGTTCTGCGGACCTCCATTCTCGAGCTTAGCCCTTTTGTTCTTTCGGGATTTCCTTGAACTTCCCAATGGTGCTCGTCTGAGCAATAACCCGAAGTCTATTTAGACCGCTTTATTTTCCTCTCGAGTATACTGTACTTTCGGACTTGTTAAATGACAAAAATCAATACTCGAGAGATGATGTGTACATTTCTTTCCAGCTTCGGGTTTGAGGTCGCCCTTCTTGGCTACCCTAGGGCATAGCCATCCCCGAGGGAGACTTTGTGCGTTATTTATTTTATTCACACAACCTTCTCATTTAATGCTTCTGGAGGCGGCGTTACCCCTTCTTGACACGTGTCCGAGATAATAAATGCGCCCAACATATGCCTGGTGGACTGAAAGGACGCGACGACTGACGGGATTCTTAGCATAATCGAATCTTCATCGGGGGTTTCCTATATTTTGCCATCATTTCTAGGGTTTGAATTTGCTTATAAATAGGCTTCACTGCTCAAACAGTTACCTCACAATCAATCTATTTCAGCATCTCTGATTTTGTTCATCACCATCTTCAAACCTTTTGCTCTCAACTATCTCTAATGGCTTCCAAATCTTCCGTAACTTTCTGGCCACCTTCTCAGTCTCAACGTCTCGCAATTAGGAAGGAAGGGGATTGTGAGTTCCTTTCCAAACACATTTTCAATGAACCAATTAATTATTCCTCATCTGGACTAATCTATGTCCCTGAGGAAGAAACACCGTCGTATCACAATTTTGTAGATACGTCGTCCCTCTATACCGTCGGACCCGTCTCCGATTTTCACATTTCACGGATACAACTCGAGAATCTTTTGAAGCTATACCTTCAATGGGTGAATCATATTCAAGGGGTTCTAGCTTCCAAACATGAAAGGATGAATTTGGATATTTTGGTCGAATCTTCAACAATTAAGTTCCAATTCAATTGGCCTTTTATCAACGCCTTGGTGAGTTTTTGGAATCCCTCAATGAATCAGTTCCAGTTTTCGAGGGTTGATGACCCCCACTTTGTTGGATATCGCCACCATTACTGGTGTTTCGCTTGTCGGGGATGATATCCTTCTATCGTCTTTTCCCGAGAGCTTTAGTGAGACGATCAAACAATACCTCAATCGTTTCACAGATAACATGCCTTCATCTTATTCTGCTATATTTCCCGAGGAATACCCCAAAATTTCAACTGTCGAGCATCTTTCGTTTGAAGATGTGACCGACTTCTACTGGTATTTCCTCTACAGATACATCTCTGCAACAAAGTCTAAACGCCCAACTATGGGGTTTCTACTTGGGTGATATCATTGGCCCGATGGGATTCGGATAAGCCTGTGGCCTTCGGCCCTATCTTACTGGCCATAATCTATAATGGCCTCTCGACTGCTTTTGGGGAAAAGCTTACATCTGCTAGCTTGCCTTATTGGCTTCTCTAATTATAGGGAGAAGTTTACTTCCCGAATGCCACTCGGATAATCAACGAGCAGAAGGGTCGGGATCCATCCAACGCAGTCTCTGTGAACGAATACATTGATTATCTGGGTAACAAAGAGGGGACTCGGCAAAGGGTAGCACCCGAAGAATGGTTCCCATTCCCAATCTTTCTTGCCACAAACCCATATTTTCAATTGTTCAGTTCTGGTATTCCCAAACGAGCAACTCCATTATGGAATTCTATCCTACGCCTTCGGGAGCTTCCACTCCTGGTTTCCTCTCCGAGCTACTTCCACGTCATTGCCGAGCCATACACTCCTAACCTCTACAGTAGGCAATTCAGTCTTGTGCAATCAATTCCTCTTCCTTTTATCAAAATCGTAAACCAACCATGGGACCGTCGTGATGATAAAGCCCTTTATCATGATATAGTTATTGGTCGAATTAAACGATTTGCCAAAGAAGAACTGGAGATTCATCTACCTCGACCAATTTCCCGTTGTGCATATGCCACCTAAGGATTTCGTGCTTTATGGGATAGCCTCTGGCATTCCAACTTCATTGAAGGTTTATCTCTTCCTCTCAGTAGAGCTCGGAGTAATAGAGTTATTGCCCTATACTCTTCTTATTACACTGTTCTATTTCGATATGAAAAACTTTTTCTTTCCTACTATATCAGCATTGTGTCAAGCGAACGAGAAAGCTTGGTTAGAGGCCGATAAGGAGAAGAAGGCCGAGAAAGAGAAGAAGATGAAATGTCGGGAAGATAAATCTCCCAAAAAACCTCATGGTGTACCATTCGAGGGTACTATTTTGTAAAAATCCTAAGGCACAGAAGAGGAAAGCCATAGAATCTGCCTTGATAGTTTTGAAAGAAATAATGGGCCCCGAGGGTGATCGCTCTGAACCACCTCCTAAAAGGCCAAAAATCTCTGAGAAGAAATCCATGGCCTCGAAGTCGACTCATGAATCTAAAACGGCTTCATTTGTGGCCAAGAAAGAGGTGGCTTTTGAAGGCGTCATCTCCCCTAGGTCATCGAATGTGCCAAAATCGAGAACTATTGAGGCTGTTGGCCTAAAAATCGGGGGAGAGGCTCCCTCGGCCAGGAAATCGGCAACCGTTGCTTCAAAAAAGCATAATCTCTCAACCTTCAGATTCCTAGACTGAGTATGTCGCCATCCATGATTACTGACTTTGCGATGATGATTTCCAGGAAAAGCATCCGAGAAATCGGTTAAAATTCCCCACAGTGGTCAGAGCGCCTTAGCCCGAAACTTTTTAGCAGCTCAGGCTAAGATAATCAAGGCAGGCCTTTCCTCGATAACCTTTCCTCGACCAAGGGGTACTGCAGCTCCTCCTCAGCCAAAGGCCTCCGCTGCGGAGAAAAGGAAAAAACTCATACCCATTGAATTGGGAAATACAAAGGAACATGATCCTTACCTTCAACAAACAGTAAGTTCTTCGATGTCACAATCTCTCTCCTTGTTATCCAACCAGGCAGAACAATCCAAGTTGGAAGCTCTAGGGTTCAGGGTTCCCCGAGGCTCGGGTGACTGTTCGTAACCTGACTTCGAATCATTTTGAGCTGGAGTTGCTTGTTCGGGCGTAGGTAATTATTATTCTAAAAAAATTACAAGTAAGGATTACCTTCTTTTATTAACCATCGATTTCTTTGTGTGCACCAGGAAACCTCAGAGACAATTTCCGAGAACCCCCGTTACAGAGCTGGTGAAATTGTTCAAATAGAGCCCGATGAGATGAATAGCTTGTCTCCCGAACAAGTTACCGCTGAGGAACACACTCGAGAAGATACCGAAGAAGAACATGATGCAGTTCCTACTAGTGTTATCGCTATTTTTGAACATCATTCACATGGTCAGGTTGAGGAAAATGTGGTTGAAGGTTTGGATCCATCCAACGTCTTTAAGGAGGTTTCAAAGATTGTCGAAACAGTTGCTGCTGAAGGTATGTGTTTTTCTTCATTTTCCTCGACACTTCAATGATTTCTAATTTTGTTATATATGGGCAGATTCGGGGATACTTGATTCGAGGCCAATTTTTGTGGCAAATCCCATCCTCGAGTGAGTCGAATGGCCTCCTAGCCCCGACATTGCCATAACCGAAGAATCAGTCTCTATTTCTGAAAGTGCACAGACACATGTCATTTTCAAACTTGCACCAGCCCCCACACTAGCTATCGAAAATGCTCCATTATCTGAAGAGTCCATGTCCCATTTTATCAAACACCTGCTGAATCCATATCTCTCTCTACCAGACTTCCTTGAAGTATTCTTGTCTCCAAGGATGGCTGAAGTTCTGAAGAGTCTCTGTTTCACTAGCTTGTCGCCCTGAGACAATATTTTGACTTCTGCTATAGAGTCTATTCGAGATGCTTTCTTCCAAAAATGTTGGGACAACTCTCAATCGGTCCTTGAAGACGTACCTTCTGAGAATTTGAGCCCCACGATGTCTGTTGAAGAAGTAAAACTTCTTGAACAAAAGAAGACAAAATACTCAGAGGCATTAGTCAAGGCCGAAGAATATGAGCGCAAATGGCTTAGGAGATTAGAGAAAGCTCGGAAGGTAGAATCGTTAAAGCAAAAACTTCAACGGGTAGATGATAAACTTGGACAACGAAGAGAACTCGAAGCATTTCGCCAATGAACTACCATCACCGAACAAGTGTTTGAGTCCAAAATCTATATGCATGGCCCTCTTCATATATTGTTGAAATCATTACAAGATCAGAATCAATCTTAGTGTAGTCCTTTGTACTTGTAATCATTTTTCTTTCTGAAATGAATAGTGCATTTTACAACCCAAAATGTCCATACAAGGCCCACAACTCAGGAAACTTGAATTTCAATATCTCTTTATTTACTTCGCAAATGGAAGGGACATACCTTTTAAAATATTGACTGTTGATACTTCGCCGATGGGCAACGCCCTCAAGAGATTCTAACAAATACGTGTTTCCCGAATATACTTCTTTAATTCGAAAAGGTCATTCCCAATTAGGAGACCATTTTCCAAATAAATAATCTTTTTTTCCCAATTGGTAAAATAATCTTCCACACGAGATCACCTTTAGCATACTCTTGGGCTTTGACTCGTTTATTGTATGTCTGAGCTATTTGCTCCTTCTGAACCCTGATCAAGTCTAATGCCTCCAATCATTTCCAATCTAATTAATCAAGCTCAACCAACATTGTGTCCGAATAATCTACATTGTCGAACACATTCTGATAAGCTATTCACATTGAACTGGCTACGGTTTCGCAAGGTAATACTGCATCATGCTCGTATGTCAACCGATATGGACTAGTTCCCATACTTTTCTTAAAACCAATACGATGAGTCCAGAGAGTAGATTGGAGCAAATCAGCCCATTCCCGTAGATTCCTATCGATCATTCTTCGGATATTATCTTTGATAATTCTATTTGATGATTCGGCTTGCCCATTGGCCTAAGTGTAATACGGAGTTGAATTAACAATTTTGAATCTGAATTCATCAGCTAAAGCCCGAATCTCAGCTCCATTAAAGGTTGTTCCTTGATCGACGGTAATTGATTGAGGCAACCCAAACCTATAAATGATATTTTCTTTTATAAATCAAATAACCCTTTCTTGTGTTACTAATTTCATAGGGATTGCTTCAATCCATTTGGTGAAATAATCCATGGCTACAAGGACATATAAATGTCCTTGCGTAGATTTTGGGTGAATTTCACCAATGGCATCCATGGCCCAACCTCGGAAAGGCCAAGGCTTTACCATGGAATGTAACTCAGTAGCAGGTACTTGAGGAATGGTTCCGTGTATTTGGCAAGTCTTGCATCCTCTTGCCATCGCTATGTAATCTTTTCTAACTGAAGGCCAAAAAAACCGTGCCTACGAATGACCCAAGCCATTTTCTCCCCGGCTTGATGTAAACCACACAAAACCGTAATGGGAATCTACCATGACTTTCATAGCTTCGTCAGCTTTGACACATCGAAGAAGCAATCACTCACTCCCTTGAATAATTCTCTTTGGACAAGAACATAATTCCTCATTACTTGTTTCAAGAAGGAATTCCTTCCAACAGAAGAGGGGTCGGTCAGTGCTTTAATCAATTCTTCTTGCTAATCCTCGAATTGTTGTAAGATAGATAAAGACATTATCTCGGGTGCGTTGTTGTCATGATTAAATAATACCTTCCTTTCAATGACAATTTCTTGACTTCTATTTGAGTAAGGTATATGGTATCATGATGCTAATTGAGCTAACTTATTCGCGACCCAATTAGATTCGTGAGGAACGTGTCGAATTCTCTTTATATCCATCCATCCTAGTAATGGTTGTACTCTTGCTAAGCATGTTTCAAGGATAGAATCCAGACACTGAGCCTTTCCTGTGATCTGATGAATCATCAATTGAGAATATCCATAAATTTCCAAGGTCGTGATTCCTTGTTCCCAAGCCAACTCAAGACCAAAGAGTAGCGCTTCATATTTCGCACGGTTGTGAGTACATTTTCCCTCGACTTTACAAGTGATCCTCGTAGGAAAGCCTCTTGATGAAAAGAGTGCTACCCCAAGACCTTGTCCGTATTTGGTACTCGATCCATCGAAATAAATTTTCCATGGAGGAATGTCTATGAGTGCTATCTCGTTAGGTAGTTCAACATACTCAGGTAGAGGGTGATCAGCCAAAAAATTAGCCAATGCTTGACCCTTAGCCGATTGTTGTGAAACATAAGTTAAATAGTATTGTACCAACGCTAAACTCCATTTGCTAATTCGCCCTTTTAAGAGTGGACTACTTAGCATAAATTTAAGCACATCAGTGTTAGCAATGACAAAGATTTTGTGGACAAGAAATTAATGTCTTAATTTTATCGAAGCAAATTACAATGCCAAACATAACTTTTCTATGTATGGATAGTTACATTCGGCGTCATTCAAACTTGTACTTAAATAAAATACAGCTCTTTCTCGTCCATCTTCGCTGTCCTGTGGTAAAAAACACCTGAGAGACTCTTTTGTTGCTGCTATGTATAACTTGAGCGGCTTCTCGGGTTGTCGTGCAACCATCACTGGCGGATTGGCGAGATACTCTTTGATGGCCTCAAAGGCCTCTTGGTGTCGTTGTGCCCATATGAACTCCTCGGTTTCCTTGAGCCGTAAGAGCAATGAGAACACTCGAGTTTTACCTGCAGCATTAGAAATGAAACGGCGTAAATAATTGAGTTGCCCGAAAAAACTCTGCAACTCTTTCTTTGTTCGGGGTGGTTTCACAACAATTAGTGTTTTGGCTTTATTTTGGTTTATTTTGATACCTCAATTATGAACCAAAAAGCCCAAGAAATTACCAGCGAAAACCCTAAATGCACATTTTTTGAGGATTTAACTTTAGACTGTGAGAACGCATCCTTTTGAATGCTTGGGTCAAATCCTCGAGATACGCTTCTTGAGACCGAAACTTGATGACTCTATCATCAACATACACCTCTATGATACGTCTGATCAAATCGTGAAATATTGCATTCATAGCTCTCTGATAAGTCACCCTTACATTTTTCAACCCAAATGGCATGACTACCCACTCATAGGTTCCTAATGTGTCAGGGCAACGAAAAGTTTTTTTGTGGACGTCTTCTTTAGCCATATGTATTTGGTTATAACCCAAATAACCATCCATAAAGGAGAAAATATTTGACCCAAAGGTACTATCAATTAGCATGTCAGCCACAAACATTGGATATTCATCCTTCGGGGTACTACGGTTTAGATCACAAAAATCTATACATACTCGTATCTTGCCGTTCTTCTTTTTGACATGTACAATGTTTGAAATCCACTCTACATACATGGAGATTCTGATGAATCCGGCTTTCAGGAGTTTCTAGATCTCTTGTTGCACTAAGTCCATGACCTCTGTGGTCATTCTTCTCGAAGTTTTCTTAATTGGCTTCGCCCCTTGTTTGATTGGTAGCCTGTGTTCAACCAACTCTCTATCTAATCCGGGCATCTCGTGGTAATCCCAAGCAAATAAATCTTTGAAACTTATGAGTACCTGCACCAATTTAGCATGATATGTCTCGTCAAAGAGACGACTGATCCATATGGTCTGAGGCTTATTCTCAGATCCTAAGTTAATTTCTATAAGAGGATCACGATCCTGCGATTGTATTTCTTTCGACTCGTAGGCCAAGGTTAGAGAAGTTAACCCATTCCCGAGGTTTCCCCTTGAGAATTCTTCTTCCTCAATACAACCAAGTTCACAGATTTTGTATTCTTGCTCTCGGCCATCTTCCCTTATAATTGCTTCGGTCTCGAAGACCAAAAGTTGTTGCATGGAAGCTTGAATAGATGACATGCTTTCTTCGATGAACTTACTCATTTAAAGTAAGCTTTTTGCGCTGCTTCCTCTGCCTACGCTCAATCACCATCACAGCCAACAGTTGGACAGTTTTTGCGATATTGGGAGCTGGCCATACGGCTTCGTCGCTTTTTTGGCTCGATGCATCATCCTCACGATCTTCTCCCGAGAGTGAGTTTTAGCAACCCTCTTCATGATACGTCAATAGAAGAGGTCGGCTAGGTGGAGGAACCTTAGTTGCATCGTCCTCCTCTTCGGGCTCTCTTTTTCCTAAGGTAAGGACTGTCATTTGTCATTCATAACTGCGCCAATATGGAATCATATTTCCACCTACAATACCAAAGTCAATGACGTAAGCTTCAGCATGTTTAACATCAGGATTGGCATAAACTGTCTCTACAACATCGCCATTAAAAAACATAAGCCTTTGATGTGAGGTCGAAGGTACACACATATTTTGGTGTGTCCAGTCTCGACCAATCAAGGTGTTAAAGGAGGGTTTTTCTATGTCAACAACATAGAAAACTGCATTCCCTTCCTTTTTCCCTACTTTCATAGGAATGGCCAAGACACCCAATACTCGGGTAGCGCTTCTAGCATAGCTGAGAACGTTTGAATTAGTGAGTACTAGATCATTTTCAGCCTTTTTGATGTTAGATAATATTTTTAGGGGTAGGAGATTTACTACGGCTCCTCCATCTACGATCCGTCTGATCTCAGTCCCATTAATGATTGCCTTTATATACAATCCTTTAAAGCCAATCCCTTTTGAAAGGTTAGGCTTTTCGTAACGAATATACTTACTTGAAGTTAGTTTAGAACCTTCGGGCTTCTAGACTATGGCCACCTCGGTAATAACTACTGAAATATCTTCGACATCCTCTGGTCTCGATTCATTCTGCTCTGTTTGAGCTCGGTAACTTGCTGGCAGAGTAAGTACCATATTACACTCATGGTCCTTGCCTCTCTCGAGTGGTGAAAAATCATCTTGGAGAATTTGATAATCATCATCATCCACTATGAAGTCAGTTTCATTATCCGACTCGGTTTGATTCTTTTGTTCCTCTGAGATGATTCGGAAAGGACCGGGCTTGTTTGGGGTGGCCTGTTCCACCTTGGTCGTCTTGACTTAATGGATTTTTTCTTGCTGCCTTTTTAGTTCGGCCAAGCATCTGTACCAACGGCGTTTCTGAGTCTGGCTTATCATCTGCGGTTTAGGAGGTGAAATTGAGATTTTTCGCTCAGGCTGGACCTTCTTCAATATCCTCTTCTCGAGATTCCATGGTTTCCAAAACTTCTGTTTCCTTTTCTTGTTAACACTTGATGAAGATTGAGGAACCTCATTGATCTGTCATATCTGGGAAGGTGGTAAGAAAGGTCTAAAGTCATACGGAGTTGACCAGAGTTACTTTCTCCTATAAACCAGCTGATCACCTGAACGCATGGGAGCCTTGCCAGGTCAAACATTAGGGGGATGAACAACTTCTTGAAAAGCAAAATGTTTGGTAGCCATCATCGTCTTGAGTTTTTTAGAACAATGACCACAGAACCCCGAGGCTTAGAGTATGATCTCGATGCCTCCTCGAAGCTGGGCAAACTGAGCAGCATCTTTGGCTTCAGCTTGCTTCTGCAGTTGCTCTTGTCTCCAAAACTCAAAGTTTTGGTGAGCCATAGTCTCCCTTCGGAAAGGATTTTTTCAGGGCACATTTGGAGCGTAGCTAGGTCTGCCTGGATACCCCAAGTTCAAAGCGACCTCCTCTTCATTAGAGAGGTCATACTAGTTGTAATCCCTGTGGGAACTGAGGAAAAAGAGAAAATCATTGCACTTGTCGGTGGTGTGCAATGTTGTTACATGCTAACAGCAATAGTGGTCCAACTCAAGGTCACTGAAGAGTAGAAACCGAAGAACCCCCATTCTGACTAGCCTGTTAAGCATAACAACGGCTACTCGAGTAGCATGAGTAACTTTTGGAACTTCCTGCAAACAAGGGAAAAGTTCGATCAGAGAACATTCAACATTATGGGAAAAAGAATTACCATCTATCCCCATAACCTCTTTAGACTCGGGGAATTGCAATTCCTTGGATTCCACCAAGTCTTGCAACATGTTCCGAAACACTACGCAATTATTCTTCAAATGAGTCGGCGAACTATGCCATTTACAGAACTTTTTTCCCACGCAACTCCTCTGGTTGATTCGCTTATTTTTCGCAAGCCAATCAAAGATTGCATCAGCCTTGCCTAAATCAAAGGAATATTTCCTATTCTCTTTCGATTTAAGACTGACTGGTGCTTGTGCATTTTTTCGTGCTAATGGTCCGCATACTAATGGTTTTCCTTGGATGTATTCGGCCACATCTACCTTCATAAGGGAGGGTTTTTTAGGTTCATAAGTTCCCTGTTCACAAGAATCCAATGAGGCAATTTCTTGGTAATAAGTGCTAATCACAGTATTCTTTCGAGCGTTCTCTTCCTTGAGGATTGCCTCAAAGCGAGATGCCCTTTCGGTGAGCTCGTATAAATCTTGGAACACCATTCCTTTGAATTTCTTCCTAAGCTCGAAAACCAAGCCATCTTGACCAAATCGTAAGAATTCACTTTCGGGTAAGTTAATTTGGCATTTAATCCTTGCTTGCCTAAAGCGGGTAAGGAATTCCTCAGCAGTCTCCTCGGGCTTTTGCTTCAATCGTGTGAGGTTTGCCATTGATGTACCCGGGTCCCCTAGAGCGAATTGAGCTTGAAACGCATTCTGCATATCCCACTTAATAAAGATAGTATTTGGCATCAAATTGATATACCAATTGAACACAGTTCTAGTCAAATAGCTCGAGAATAAACACATTTTTATGAATTCATCGCCTGAGACTTCTCCACACTGGTAGGTGAATCTAGCAATATGTTCGAGCGTAGACATCTGTCCATCTCCCAAAAAAAGTGTAAATTCAGGTACTTTGTATCTTCAAGGAAAAGGATGATCCCTGTCGATATAATCATGATACGATTTTTGATAAATCGGTCGATTTATCCATTGGAGTTGGGGCCCACAAATACGTTCTATCATGTCCACAAGAACGTCCTGATTTACCCCTAGAACCGTTAGAGCACCATATGGCATAGCAGTTGGATTTCCTTCTTGAGCAATTGGGGTACCATATGGTAACGTGGTTGGAACACCTCCTTGAGTGGTTGAAATACCGTATGGAAAAATTGTTGGGTTGTTGACTTGAGGATATGGTGCGGTTGTTGAGTTACTTAGACCTAGATTCGAAAAACCACCTAGTGGTTGGCTTCCACCCTAAAGACCAGTGGGGACTCCATTTGCTCCAATTGTTAGGGTCCCCGAAGCAACCATTTGGGTTGGTGGATACCCAGAAATGATAGGATTGGTGTATACTGGTGAAGGATTTTCTATTCCTATACCTAAAGTACTCAGGGGGAGAGGGGCGGGGTGGGGCAGGGGTATACAGTGATGATGTACCCAATATTACCCCAATGTTGGCAGGAGTATAATCATCCCGGATCGAGATCCCCTGGCCAGGAGTTCGGGCAATGTAACCCAAAGTAGATGGCTCATAGGCTCGGTTAGTAGTAACGAAGGGTACCTGAGGGGTGATTCGGGTGGACGCCCCGATGGAGAACCTGATGGAATAACCCGTTGACTGGGTTCTTTTAAGGGATGTTTGCCTTTGTCCATCCGAGCTTCCTGAGCTTCCATCATGATTTCAACCTCTTTGGCGATTTGCCTTTTAAGAGGTGCCTTGGAATCATGGAAAAGACTACCAATGTTGTCAATTACTTAATCTCTTTGGCATTGCATTGAAACATTCAAGTCATTAGTTCTCCTTGCAAATTCTTTAGAATATTTTTGAGATAGTTCTGTCATACGTTCAGTCTTTTCAGTTTGGACATTCCTAACCTCTTTGACCAAATTTGTAAATATTTGGCCGAGACGTCCTTGCAGTCTTCCGACTTGACTTTCCATATGTAGACGAACTTCATGTGCTTTGATATTCAATGTCAGCTCAAAATCTTGCTTCAACTTCAACTGATTCTCCTCAACGATTCGTAGAGGTTTGGCTAACTCAGCATTAATAGCGTCCATTATAACCTGTAAGGAATCCAATTGAAGTTGCAAGGCTTCTTTTCGGGCAGCAGCCCTTTGGTCGTAGTCAGCCATCGTTGCATCGAAATATGCTTGGAAATCACTATTTCCAGAAGATTGTGACCGAGAGTCAGGCGCGGGAAAGCTTGACTCCTCGGGAGGAGCCAATAATTGCTCGGGCAATGTTGCTTCCTGCTCTCGAGTTTCCTCTGGTTGTACCTGAAGATTACCACTCCGAGTTACGCATTTTGCCATTCTTCATAAACTAGTCTCCCACTATGGTCGCCAAAATATGTTTGGGGAAAATTCGTGTCTGAGGCAATGTACGTGCTCGAGATAGTAAATTCGATCTAGAATTTGTAACCAAAAAGTGAACGACAGCGTAAATTCAACTAAAGGTTTGGTGATGCCTAGCAGCCTAAGACTTCTAAATGCAAACGGGCGAGGTATAGCGTAACCTAATGATCTAAACGAACACCACCACTATTCGTGTAAATAAATACGAGAACCAAAAGCCAACATGTAAAGTATGGCATTAACCACCACAAAAACACTGTTAACAATTGTATAAACCAACACTAAGCAGTAATGACTAAGTAAATGAAGGAAAGAAAATAAAGAAAAACACTTGAAGAAAGCATGTAAATATAAGCAAATAAAGATTGAAACCAAGAAGAATGTTGGCATTAATAAAAGTTACAAAGGTTCTAAATGCTTACGTATTCAGCATGAGAATTCTTGCAATCCGCCATTACTGCTCAGCAAACAAATGGAACTCGGAAAAGAACAATGAAACAAAAGAGAAATAAAGAAATAAATTTACAAGAGTTTGGTGACCGTTTTACTCCGCAAGCATAGCCAAGACCAACCGCCCTTCTTCCCACGTTTTGGTGATCATTTTACTCCGCAAGTATAGCCAATATCAATCGCTCTTCCAGTAACGTTGTGTTCTGAGGACCTCCATTCTCGAGCTTAGCCCTTTTGTTCTTTCGGGATTTCCTTGAACTTCCCAATGGTGCTCGTCCGAGCAATAACCCGAAGTCTATTTGGACTGCTTTATTTTCCTCTCTGAGTATACTGTAAGTTTCGAACTTGTTAAATGACAAAAATCAATACTCGAGAGATGATGTGTACATTTCTTTCCAGCTTCGGGTTTGAAGTCGCCCTTTTTGGCTACCCTCGGGCATACACATCCCCGAGGGAGACTTTGTGTGTTATTTGTTTTACTCGCACAACCTTCTCATTTAATGCTTGTGGAGGTGGCGTTACCCCTTCTTGACACGTGTCCGATATAATAAATGCGTCCAACACACAATCAAATAGTATTGAGTATCAAATATGTATATACACTGATATATATATATATATATAATACACTGATATACATACCAACCAAACTGGAAATCAAGGGCTCTTTCTGCAGCATTTATATGGTTATGAGCATTAGACAATGGAACAAACCACCGCGTCACTAATACGATTCCTATGAAACCCTTTTGAGTTGCCTGCATAAATAAATTTATGAATAAATTTAGTTTTCTGAACTAATTGAAAAATAAGTGCCCAATTAACCTTAGAAAATAATTATTGAAAAATTACTTGGTATTTTTTCCTGTATAATTGGACGGCAGCAGCATGAGCGAGAAGCTGGTTGTGTGTTACTATGTATGGCTCTTTAGATGAATCTCCACCAGTACAATTTCGTTTTAGCCAACTTGAACAACGACCTGGTGCTAATGCTCCTACATTATAGCCACCATTACTAAAGGTCCATGGTTCATTCACAGTCGCCCAATACTTTACTCTATCTCCAAATTCTTTAAAACAAACTTCTGCAAAGCCTTCAAAATCGTCCCTGAAATTTGAAAAAAAAAATTATAAATAATCCAATATATACGACTGTCTTTAAAGCAAGACAACATCATGGTACGTACTAAAATTTGCCTAAATGTGACTTGTTAAAATATCAATGAAGCAAGAATTAGTTTGTGTATGCTTACGCTATTTTAGAGTTTAGAAAACCTCCATACTCGTCTTCTAAAGTTTGAGGAACATCCCAATAAAAGAGCGTGACAAATGGTTGGATGCCTAGAAAATAATTAATAAGACAAAGAAAAAAACAATTAGATATATTGTGCATATGATACTTCAATCAACATAGGTTTATAAGTACAATTTATTTGTATTAAATATCTCTAGCATTAAAAATTGAAAATTTTTAATTTTTTGAAATCGTACGCGATATCGATGAAAGTATATGAAGTCGTAAGTACCATTGACTAGGAGCCCATTGATGAGATTGTTGTAATATGCAACTCCTTTTCTATTCACTACTCCACTCAGCTTTCCATCTGAAAATATTTCCAAAAGCACTCTAGTGTAAGAACAATTAAATATGAGAGATTAATATATAAAGAAAATATATAGCAATTAAAAGAAAAACAACTCTTTTGATTATTATTTTGTTAGAGTCAAATGTTATTTACTTAATATGAAATTAACTATGACGATTAGACCAATGAATTTGTATCTCATTAATACTAAAATCATCTCAACCGCTACAAAATGACAAAGTCGATTCCAATGAGAATAAAATAAAATAACTTATCAAAAATTACTTAGACCATTAGAAGAAAAAAAATGTAATCCCTGCCATTTATTGTATATGGTTTGAACTCTTTTTTTATGTTAGTTTTCTGTTATTTTATTAACATTTTTTTAAGTTAATTTTCTGCCACTGAGTAAATAATAAAATATTTATGTATGTTAAATGACAATGCAGATTTTAGTGATCTTACTTAGAAGTATTCTGGACTAGGAGATTGAAAATCTGTAAGCATTCAGCCCCATCTCTTTCATTATTCTAACGTCTTCCTGTTACATAAAATTGATTAAATCGTCGAAAATTATTAGAATATTATGGTTTCCGGAATTAATGTTGAAGGAATCATATATCGATTTAACTAATAAACAGTATAATAAATAGGTTCGACTTACTAACCTCGATTCCAGCGGAAGCTAGCAGCGGAGCAGTACCAGTTTTATGTTGGTCTTGCAAGCAAACCACGGTTGAAATGTCAACGAGAAATGCTCGGTTGTTTCGCAGTCTAGATGTCACACGTAATCTGTGCAGGATTCGAGACAGGAGACCGAACCTCTCTCTCTCCTGGTTGAGAGCTCTCTCTCTCTCTCATTGTGTGTGTGTTAATGTGGTGAGAATGGAAAGGAGCAAGGCTCCGTATATAGCCTTCCAAACAGGCTAACGGCCTAATGAGCCCAACTGGCTCATTTCATCCCTAACTCAATTAGACTTGTCAATTGAACTCGGTTCACGTCCTAGTTCACACCTTGACTAACCGAGTTTGATTCTCCTAAATTGGGCTTTCCAATTGGTCTCGGTCCACGGTCTTGGTTCACACCTCGACCGACCGAGTTCAATTCACCTGTCATTGACGGACCGCATTTTCTAATATCTCACACTCGCACATGATGGTACCTTAACTCGTCATGTATCATGATAAAACTAATATCAATCATGATGAAGATCTCTTGTCATACAACCAAATAGACCGCGCGACCAACATATGATGAGAGCGTAATTGCTATACACCTGTTAGGGTTATATAATGGCTCTTAACGCAATCCTGCTAGAAGGCGTCTCTCGTAGAGCAACTCTTTTCTACCAAAGTGTATGCAACAACAACAAACTGCTGGTAACGTATGACTTCCCCTAGTTCGTAACCACACAATCGCTGCTTTCGAACTACTCGATCTCACGAAAGCTTTACTCATAGTTCACACATCATGTGTCACGCTACATGAGAGTCGACTAAGCAAACTTTTGAGACTAGTACGAATGCGTCTAGAAACAAACTTCCCCTCTTACACCAGACAATCTACATAGCTAAGTTTACTTTCCCAGCTTGACATGCTTGGTCGAATCAATCATGACCATTAACGGCAAGCTAAAGTAGACAAACTTAACTACATGTTTCAGATGTGTTAAAGGTTCTAAAGGAAGGTAGTACCAAGAACCACATATTTACGGCAGGGTCTCACACTAGAAAAAGTGAGATTGTTTATCAATCTTTCTCATCCCTATGATCGTGTATATAACACACATAGTATGATCATGTGTTGTGGTGTTCTTTCCTTCTCTTGGAGGAGTGCGTGTTTATACAACATTATAAACACCACACAGAAGCTTCGGTTACGATGCATTTCGCCATCTAACCTTAATCCACACTTGACAGGATTACTTCTGGTTTTAAGACAGAATATGCTAAAAGTCTCTCAATTTTAACATTTGATCATTTAATGATCAGCATAGGAATTCATCCTATGGCATATGACTCTTTACATACGAATTTTTCTTTCCATTTTACAATGAACTCACGACTGTAAAATGCAAGACGGCTTCTTAATTATGAACGTGCTCAAGATCTCTCTCTACGTTCAAAACCAGCTTCATCTTAGTTCTTCCCCCAACGGACTAGGAAAACTAAGGTAAACATCCGTGTGAGTAGGTTACTTCTCTGTCCAACATGCTTTCACACGTAACGCTACAACAAATGTGAACTCTCAACATTTGCGCTCATGTATTGCCCACAATGATCTTATTAAAGATCATGTTTTAAGGGATTACACACTTCGTGTGCCATACAGGTCTTAAGGAACTTATTCCTTGTATGCTTTTATTAACGTGATCTTACGTCTTGCATGGACTTACATTCCAAGTTTACTTCTTTAAGTGAAACTTGTACTCAACTTTACTTGTCCTTGTGCAACCAAGTTCTTTACTAAATGATACTTGATCTCGATTTGCTTAGACTTATAATGGATCTTATTGATCCTTAAGCAATCAGGATCGACTGTCACTAAAGACTGTCATAGGTTCTTTAGGTAGATAGTGCTAAGTGGATCATTTCACTTAATAGCCAACCTTCTTATTGCACTGCAGATTACGAAGTTATAGTCTCATCTTGTTTTGCCATACTTATATGTGTTCCTACTATTACGTGGAGTGACATTTCAACCAGATAAGAACACATAACTAGACATGGACTTCCCTATAGTCTATATCAATACATGGAGTTGCAACTGTGTCTCATTTTATCGTAACTCCTCACGATAACACAGTGCCTTGCAGTGTCTCTAAAGCATTCAATTATCTCGCTCACTGCTTTCCAACATCCTCTTTATGTGTTGGATTATTTTTGCTAGATAACTTAATAACTTAGCAAACTCTAGGCATCTCACCCACCTAGACATTTAATACAAGACATAATCTTGTAATCAAAACATGTACTCTATATTACAAAAGACACTCATATGACATTCGTATGAAGAACATTCCTTACACATTCTTCTTTTCATATAGTTCTTGGACACATGTGTTTGCTAAGAGACTTGCTTTTAGTCACACGATATCTATAGATTATGCATTTCTGCATCTTAAATCATTCAAGTACTTTATTGATCAATCTCACTTGAAGATGAACAACAATCCACTGGAACGATCTCTTGGAGTTTGACTCCAAGTTCAACCCATATCATATATCTCAAAGTTGGACCACGACCAATCATTGATGTCATTCAAGTACGCTAGACCGTTTCTAGCTACAAGTGTGATATCCACACAATTTAGAATGACAAGATTCACCTTGAAACACATGGTATTATCATAGCTTATACGAAGATAC
>CAODLS010919137.1:0-17029 GCA_948243855.1 Flueggea neowawraea | reverse complement strand
AATGAAGAAAATAAATTTAAAAATAATTAACAGTAGAAATATAAGAATATTGTCTTCATTTTGTCACTTTTCCAGTCTTGTAAGTGGTTTAACAATCATAATTTTTGTTTTGACTGATAATAGAGCACAATGTATGTAGTCTTAATCTGGCTTGTCTCATATTATTTGCCATTCAACTTCCCTACTTTTATCCCTAACCTGAGGATTAAACCTAATCCAGATCCTTATAACATAGCCAAAACACATGTATGACCGAATTATCTTTGCTTCTTTGTCTGCTGATTTTGTAATGCGGCCATGAAACATTGATTCCTGGCCAAGACTTGACCACCTAATTGCGTTCTTTTATTGGTTCTGGCGGTGCCGAAGCAGTTGGAAGTGCCATTCCTTTGTCACGTCCGAAAGAGTATACCAAATATTGTTCTTCTTTGTAATAATGTTGTCAATTTCTGCAACCTAGTATGCTTACACCAAGGGAACATGATAAAAAGAAAACTGGTCAAAATGTAACAATATGGCTTTACTTAGAATAAGTGACGGAACGGAGAGGGGTCCCCTGGTGACCCCCTCCGAGCTGGCGAGACTCTATATAGTACGGACTCTTACTGGAAGTTTTGCAGGACCACCCTCTGTCGTGAATTTGATGCAGTGAGGTGAGGAGGGTTCGGCGTAACTCTCGAGGAAGAAGACCACTGGTTGTTTTATTTTTTTTTTGAAAGTTGGGGCATGAAACGGCTTCGTGTCAGGCCCTAATTTAATTTTTTTAAACCCTTAGACTAAAACGACATCGTTTCAGTCCCAAGGTTTTGAAAAAAATTACGTTAGGGCTTGAAACGACGCTACTTCAGGCCCCAGCTTTCACAAAAATAAAATAACATCGAAGGGAAGCGTTGAGTGAAACAGAGAAGAGCAAGAGAGGACTGAGATTTGAGAAGCAGTGAAGCACCAAGGAAGAAAGAGAGAGAGGAGAGCACCGCTGGCCACTGCATGCCCCCAGACCACGCCGTTGTTTGTTCCAACCTCTGACCACCATTCCTTTGACGCAGACGACCTCTGTTTTCGGGTAAGTTGTTTATATTTCTTTAACTTAAATTATTTTTTAGGTTAGAGTTTGGATTTGATGTTGAATAAATTTGATAGGTTTAATTGAATATTTGATATTATTTGTTGTTAAGTGTTGAAATAGTTGATAGAATATAGATAATAGATTGATAATGTTGAATTGTTGAATTTGTTTGAATTGAAATTGAATTATCTATGTCTAGGAATATGGAAAAATTTATTATTCGAAGTAAGAGGCCACCAATACTAAGTGGTGGTTCTTCAAATAATCTTGATAAATCTCAAAATCATGACGAAAATATTGGTGAATCTAGTGAAAAAAGAGTTCGAATGGAGGCTTTGGAATTATATGAAAAGGATATTATCAGTGATCCGACATTGCGTAAAACTATCAATGATTATGACCCTCGAATTAGAGATGAAGTTAGGAGAAAATATGTGCTTAAAAGTCCTTGTCAACCATTTTCTCATGATTTCCCGAGGACCCAATTTAGGAACAAATTAAGGTGTTTCCAGGTTAATTGGTTCAAGAATTGGGAATTGTTGGAATATAGTGTTTCCAAAAATGCTGCATTTTGCTTTTGATGTTATCTTTTTAAAGGGGATAAAGGCAAAATTTTTGAAGAAGAAGCATTTGTAAAAACGGGATTCCAAAATTGGAAGAAGGCTTCAAAGAAATTTAGAGATCATGTCGAAGTTCAAGGAAGTATTCACAATGATGCTCGGATATTATATTTTGCTTTCAAAGATCAAAGACAAAGTGTGACCGGAAAAATATCTTCTTGAAAGCAAATACTGGGTGTTGCCTACCGCGCTCATTTGACAGCAAGTGTGGATGTTGTTAGATTGCTTCTTGGACAAGGGTTGGCTTTTTGCGGGAATGATGAGTTGCCACAATCGCTACATAGAGGTAATTTTCTTGAAATTCTTGATTGGTATATTTTGCGTAATCCTGACGTGGGGAAGGTAGTTAAAGAGAATACACCAGCAAATCATCAACTTACTTCTCCTTGAATTCAAAAGGACGTTATTAGTGCTTTTGCAGCTGAGACAACGAAAGCTATTATTAGTGATATTGGAGACAAGTTATTTTCTTTATTAATTGATGAGGCTCAAGATAGCTCGATAAAAGAGCAAATGATAATTGTGTTAAGATATGTGAACAACCATGGAGAAATAGTGGAACGGTTTCTTAGAGTTGTTCATGTTATTAACACTTCTGCACTATCTTTGAAAAGTGGCATTGATAATTTCTTTGTTAAACATGGATTAACAATCTCAAAAATTAGAGGTCAAGGATACGATGGGCCTTCTAATATGCGAGGTGAACTTAATGGATTAAAGACTCTGATTTTGAATGAAAATCCATGCACAAGGTATGTTCACTGTTTTGCTCACCAACTCCAATTAGTTGTTGTAGCTATTTCAGGAGGAAAACAATTTGTTGGTATTTTTTTGAATATTTATCTATGATTACAAACGTGGTTGGGGCTTCTTGCAAAAGAAAAGATGCTCTCCGACAAAAACAACATGAAAATATGGTGAAACGTTTAGAACATGGTGATACTTCTATTGGAAGAGGATTGAATCAAGAAACTAGTTTAGCTTGGTCAGGAGCTACACGTTGGGGCTCACACTTTACAACAATTGTCCGTCTTCTAAGTATGTGGTCCTCAGCGATTCAAGTGCTTGAAAATATATATGATGATGAAACTGAACAAAAAAAGTCAAAGCCTTGCAGTTAACTTGGTTGCAAAATGGAGAATTATGAATTTGTGTTTATTGCTCACTTGATGAAGCTAGTATTGGGGTTGACAAATGGCTTGTTACACTTCTTGCAAAAAAAAAGATCAGAATATTATAGAGAATTTGAGTTTGGTTCAAAATACCAAAAGACAACTGAAAGATTTCAGGGAGAATGGATGGGATGAGCTATTGGAAGATGTCAACAATTTTTGTGCTAAAAATGATATTATCATTCCTAATATGGAAGATAATGTTCCAGGTGGCATTCATTCTAAACATGTTGGGCATGATATAACTTATTATCACTACTTTTGAGTTGAAATATTTTGTCAAGTACTAAATTATTTGTTTGTTTTACACCACTTAACTATGTTTTTTGAAAATAGAATTAATATTATTCTATATTTTTAGGTTGTTGATCATATTGGTCAGGAGATAGAGAATCATTTCACCAAGTCAAGCACGAAATTATTCTTGTGCATAGCATGCCTTGATCCTACAAATTCATTCTCCAATTTCAATCTTCCAAGGCTAGTTTGACTTGCAGAATTATATTCACAAGATTTTTTAGAGGCTGATCGAATAGAGCTTAAAGAACAATTGAAGACCTAGATTTATGAAATGAGAGGAAATGCAACTTTTTCTAAACTAACCAATGTTGGAGATCTTGCTAAGAAGATGGTTGAGGTGGGAATTCACACTACTTTTCATTTGGTATATCTTCTTATTGAGTTGGTTTTAGTTTTACCAGTTGCGACTGTTACTGTGAAAAAGCATTCTCCGCGATAAATATTATCAAGACAGATTTGCATAACAAGATGGGAGATGACTTTCTCACTTATTGTTTAGTGCGCTATGTTGAGAAAGATGTTTTTAGAAGCATTGATAATGAAGTAATTATTCAACATTGTCAGAACATAAAAATTTGTAGGAGGATAGATTTACCACATTTACCACCTGAAAAGGCACCACGACCGGACCGTCCTAATACTGTTGGCAGTTCATCTGTTAACAAATCCTGGTTGTAGAACTACCAATATGTGTAATGAATTATTTTGTCACTATTTATATTAAATTTCAACTTAATATATTTTGAATTTTCTTGAATACACTTGTAAATATATTTGAATTCTATTTCTTATATATAAATGGTGCCCCATTGGAATTTTTTTTTTAATTTCAGAAATGAAACTTGGGTCTCTAAATATAAAATCAAAATTAGGAGTAAATTTATGTACCAAATTTATGCACTTAATGAATCTTTCTAAGAATTTTTCCACTGGCAGAATGGGGGTAGTCGCCTACTACTAAGGCTTTGTTTGGTATATTTATGAAAATTTCAGAAAATTAATTACTGAAAAAGTATGTTATCTAATAAGTTAATTACTAAGGAAGTCTGATTTTTGTGTATTTGGTATAACAATACATTTCTTAATAAGTGTAATTGTAATGCAATTTTTTTATTAGTTAAAGACCATCCCTTAAAAAATACAATAATATTATAATTAATTTAAAGAATTAATGTAGTTGTAGAAAATTTTGGTAAATTTTTTTTTCATAAGAGCAATGGTGAATAATAGAAGATTTTGTATTTAAACTTTTATCAAGCCTAATTTATTATTTAAATAATTTTTTTTCATGGAATATTATTACTGAATCAATAATTTTAGAAACCATTTTTAAGAAAGAGATCATGATCAACCTATAAGTGAGTACTATTTTTTAAATGTAATAAGAGATTAATTAATTTCTATTTATATCAAATTGTAAATTAATCTTATTTGGTTATTTCCTAAAAAAACCTAAAAAAATTATTTCAATTTATAGTAAGGATACAAATCAATCTAACTATAAAACCACAATTATAATAAAATAATTTTTAAATAAGAAGATTAGTAAGAGAGGGTGAGAAGACATAAAAAAAAAGAGAGGTGGAAATGTCATTTCTTGTCTCAAGAAGAAAATTCTTCAGTCCTATTTCTTTTCATGTACGGAGGAAAAAATTCTTCTCAAAAAACTGAAAAAGTTGAGGAGATAATGAAAACCAAACACCTCTAAATGACTATCTTTTTCAATTACTCATTTTCTTCTTCAAAGTTTCTCCGTACCCAACAAAGTCTAGGTGCTCCGGTAATTCCTTATCCAGGTATGAAAGCATCAAGTTCTAGCAACTTGGTGTCTGGAATCAGAGTCGATGAACCATAATTCTAAAGTTGGGGTGATGGTGTAGTCCACATGTACTTATAAATTGAAGACAAAATGCACTAAAAGTAAAATTTTCAAATTTATCAAGTTTAAATGTACTTAAATGATTGATTAAGGGGAGAAAAAGAGTAATTTTTTTACTGTCTAACTAGTAGACTTGATGCCCTTTCAAGAAAGTTCCATGGCTTTCCAGTTTCCACTGGAAACCTGTCAAATCCATGAGATCATGATTAGATTTTCCACACAGAAAAATGTCTAATTGGGTAAATTCAACTTTAAAGTTCAACAAATGGGTAGTTATTTATTTCTAATCTCAACTAAACAATTATTAAGTTATTCGTAATTTAAAGTTTTTGAAGTCGTCTGATGGAACGCCTACTCAAAAATTTTATTATTATTTTATTAAAATCATAAGTTCTTAATCCCTCAATTTTTTAAATATCGCGACCAACCTTAATTATTTCATAGTCAAAACAGTAGGTGTAAATCATCCTTAAAAGTTTATATTACATCATAATTCATTCCATTCAATTTTTTTTAATCAAGGGATAAATAAATATTTTAACATAGTGAGATTAGTTTTCTATGAATGGCTAAGATCAGTGAGAATAACCAATTTCAACCATCTGATTTTCGGTAATTCTTTTCGACAAAAAAACTAATTATGACTTGAAAAAAGAAATCTATTGTAAAAACTACAACCATCCCTTTTTTGTTTCTATTGAAAGGACTCAGAAAACTATTTATAAACCAGATATTTAAAATACATTTTCCCTCATGATGATGAAGGCAAATTCATTGAATCCAGCAGAAGAAACTTTTGGTTAATATAAATTATAAGCCACTTGGCATTAACCCCAGTTTTCGATAACTAGAAAGCTTATTGGACGAATTTAAAAATTTGTAAATTTAATACATTCATTTTTTAATTTCTTTTAGAAAACTATCATCTAAATCTTTATATATATATATATATATATATATATAGTGACAGAGTAAAAAATCAAAAGAGATTGAATCAGTGTTAGAATTGAAGTTGGACACAAAATTCCCAAGAGCAAAGATGGATCAACGGTGGAGAGTAGAGGTATTTTAAATTTTCAGTGGGGTCAATACTCCCCCACGGATTATATATATATGATGTGATAGGTGTGATACGATGTCATCTTGTAAAATTTTTATTAAACTATCTTAAATTTCGTCGGAATAACGCTAGATGTCATATATATTAGTATTTAAAAAATTAACAAATGATAACATTACAACTTAGATCAAAATTTATGTAACAAATTACATTTAAAGTTTAATATTTTGTGATGTGAATAAAAAAATAAAGTTGATATTTCACTAAAATAAACCGCGGTTATTATATAGTAGTCTAAATAAAGGGAGCCAAATAATATATTAAACATTTTGGAATCAATTTTAGCAATTGCATGCCAACAATCTCATGATAGCACATCGCAATACCTTCTAATGTCAATCAATACCCTTTGGAATTTTCTATTCCAGACTATCTGAGGAAAAAAAATATGTCAGCAAAGAAATCTCATTAAATTTCATTAATCTAAATTTTCTTTTAAAAAAATTATTTTAATCCTAAAATTGTCAAGTTTTGTAGTTTTATTATTTAGGGGAGAGCATAACAGTAAAACGTCAACTATATAAATGTTACGTTCTCAAGTTTTATTTTTTTAATTATTAGTTAATTAAATCAAATTAAAGCCACTCAATTGTAATGATTCAACCAAGAATTGTACGTATCGTCTTTTAGGCCTTACAGAAATAATACAACAGAATATAACTAAAACATATAATTTTACGTACAACAGTTGGCCAAAACATATAATTTTAATTAAATTGTGTAATCAAAAGAATATTATTGAGATCAATTCCCATCATTCTAGACGAGATCAACCTAGTTGAATTGATCGATAAATAATAATTTTTTAATATTAAATCAACCTAATTGAGTTGACATTAAAACAGAAAATGTATTTTATTCAAAAAATAAAAGAATATTAATGAATGAAATATTTTATGTAAATCAATTGTTTTTTTATTTTCGTGTACAAAAGGTCGTCAACAAAAGCTTAAAAAAACACAATCACAATAACAACGCACATTAAAATCTAAATTACACAAACAAAACCAACAACCCAAAAATATATTTCTCACTTTTTTTCACTTGTTTTTAACTATTTTTACTTTCAAAAAAATCATTCACCAATTCGCAAAGAATGTGGACATACTCATTCTCTTCTTTTTTTTGGAAAAAAAATACACTTATATTTCAACTCAGTTAGACTGATTTCCAGTATAGATGACATTCTTTTAAATTAAATCAACTAAATTGACGCAATCTAGAAAAGAAGGGTGGATACCAATTCTTTTCTTTTTTCATATATTCATTATAATACTATATAAGAAACTTTTTTTGGTCTAAATACTACATATGAATCTAATACCATTATTTTTACAAGATACTACGAGGACTTCCTGATTGACCACCAAATGCACACATCACATTTATTTTTATTCATTAATTACCACTATTTATATTCACAAAAGAAAAGAAGAAAAAGAATAAGAAAAATATCAAGTTGAGGCCTATCATGGCTCACAAGTAACTATCACCACAATGAGAGAAACCTTTGTATCATTAAAGGCCAAGAAAAGTGCTGCCATGTTGAAGACAAACTTTCTTTGTCACAAGTCCCTCTCTCCAACGCAATTTCTTGATTTAGCCAATCAAAATGGCCAAGCCTTCCCCTAGAAAAGACAACTCAACAAATCTATTTTCATGCAATAGTGGGCTGGGCCACTATAGCCCATGCGAACTTACCCTAATCATGTTTTTGTTGTTGATGCCATGAAATCCCCAACGTTTGTCTTCAATTTTCATCGAACAGTGCTAACCACTTGCACATTTATGTTGCCACGGTTTTACTCTTATTGTTCACTATATTTATCGTAAATCATGTCACGCAATGATTGTCATATTTAATCCATCGAGATATTATCTAATTTAGACTTATTATTAGCCTTCACGATTCTATCTTTAAAAAAAGATCTCTGTGTATTAAGACAAAAAAAATATTTATAAATAATTTTTAGCATCGACTCTTAAATAATATATGAAGCATTACACGTCAGTTTCGTTCAAAATAATATAAAAAATAATGGGTCTATTTCCCTATTTAGAAAGAACAATATTGTCCAAGCTTTTCTTGTCTTGCTTTTTTAATTGAAAAAATAATTTCTGAGTCCTCATATATCCTCTAATTATTAGTCAGTCTTTATGTTTTTTGGACTTAGCATATATGTCTTTCAAAGTTGTTTTTAACTGACGAACTTAACAAAAATCAAACTTTACAAAACTATCTTCCATTAAAATAAAAAACCACACACATTCCAATCAGATATCTCTCTTTATTCTCTCTCTTCCCTTCTCTCTCATGACATCCCCTTCCCCATCTTCATTTCCTCTTTCACAGCAGTTCAAATCTAAACCAAATTTTAATTTTTCCACACCCATTTCTTTCTCACGGCAATTCAAATCAAAAACCACACACATTCCAATCACATAGTAGCTTTTCCTCTTTATTGCTAGTTTCAGACCAAATCCATTATCATTCTCGGTTGTCTCATCCTGCTCAGTTCACTCTCATTCTCTCTGGTCTTAGTCTCTTACTCTGCCTCGTCTCACACCGCCCTAATTTTAAAGACTCCAACTTGCCCACTCTCAAAGACTCGAACCCTGGTCTTAGGTCCTCCCTCACTCTCAGTCTTTGTCGTCTCACGCCAACCCCATTTCACTCTCAGTCTCTCTCGTCTCAGCTCTACTCCTTCGTTTGAAGTTTGAAGGTTTGATTTTGTATTGCTTTCTTATTTTAATTTTCATAGATGAACTATTTTTTAAAATTATATTATTCAACTAAATCGGTTGTGTGATTTTTGTTAATGAAGGTTGAATTGGTGAGCTTGAATTGCTACTGGATAGATTTGTAAAAAATGTAGGATCTAAAAACTAGCATAAAGGAGGAAATTAGGGAGGTGGTCGAAGTGGTCGATGGGGAGAATCATTGGGTCAGGTTTAGGGTGGATCCGAGAAGTCGGATTTGAGCGCATAATTGAAGAATAGAAACAAAAATGGAGCAAAGTGAAGAGAGATTGAAGAAGAGAGTAGGAGATAAGGAGATAATAAAGAAGAGAAGAGAGAAGGTACTGGCGTCAGTGACCGTGATGATATTGGGAGCATACCTGAATTGTTTTACACCAACGGAGGGTTGAAATTGAGGGTTGTGTGGACGATTAGTTCGTTGCATTTCATATTTGTTGGATGAGAGTTGGGTTCTAGTTGTTTCCAGTTGAGTTTTTATTTAATTATATATTTTCAAACCGTTTTCCAGATAAGAGCTGAGTTTTTGTTCCAAGTCGATGGTTTTTGTTTCCAATTGAGGGTTGTTTCCAGTTGCATATTCAATGCTTATATTAGAGTTTAATTGATATGAGATTGAATCTCCAAGAGAGTTTTTTTGTTTTGTGTAAATTTGTTGTTGATGTGGATATCATTGTTTTATTGCAAATAATTTGTTTTATGTTGTTGATGTGGGTTTTTCTTTTTCGAATGAATTGAACCCAATACAGATCCGCTAGCCGGAATTGGACCCAAATGCAATTTTTCTGGAAGTGAACTATGAAGAACTCAAGAACATGCGTTTAAAAATAAATTTAGGGGTATTTTTATCTTTAAATTTCATTTAAAATAAACTAGACGACACGTCAATAATTTATTAACAAATCAATGACGGACTATTAACAAAAGAACTTAAATGCAACTTGGTTTTAAACTTCAAGGATGTATTTATAACATTTTAAAAACACGAGAACTGACCTACTAATTAGGGCAAATATCATATACCCAAAAATTAATTTCCCTTTTTAATTTGCATGTTTAGTTTTTTTATCCTTCTCTTTTTGTTTATCTCTGTGTATGTCTTGTGTTTTTCAATGGAGATACAGCAGTCAATAGAGCCAAACAAGCTATATGCATTTGCAATATCTTGAATGGAAATGTCTGTTTTGGAAAAAAACAGACAGCATTACTGTATTCTGTCTTTTGTTTTTGGCATTGCATGTGCTCCTTAGATTTTCTTCTTTTTCATCCCGAGCTGCGAATTTTTTTGTGTAACATAAAATACTATTATATTATATTAATTTTGAATGTTAAACGCTTTAACTTAAGAACTAGCTTTAAACTATTAGAAAATTATACATTTATTAAGATCATATTCAATTTTTTCATCTAAAACCTGTAACTTTAAGGGGATTTAAGGAGGAGGTATAAAAGATAAATTTTAATTAATTATTGAATTTGTAGGCGTAAAAATGAAGTTTCTTTTCGTGAGGAGAGGTTGATTGTCCATATTGGTTTCGTCATTTTTCCGTCTTCTTTTTCATTACTTTTCCTTGCGTTTTTAACTATCGTGCATGATACCTAGTAAGTCACATCATTTGGTTCGAACTAAATTTCCTGTATATCTTGTTCTTCACAACATTTTAGTTGTTTTTTACTATCACTTACAAAGATCTGTTTATTTTTAAGTATAAAAGAAACCCACATTAGCTAGCGCAATGGCTACTTGTGTTGTGCTCAAAAAGTTATTGACAATTCTTCCTTCATAAGGCACCGTCACTCTAAGCTCTAGTGTGGAGTTATGCCTATTCAAAGCCTGATAAAAACTCGTCGATTTTTTTTTGTATTTAGTCATCCTATTTTCAAATATCTTTATAATATCTGACTAATGTGATCCGAACTAGATAAGATTTTAATGAGTAACAATAATTTTTGATTGAATTTTAAAATATTTCATAATTAAATTCGACTAGTTGAAAAAAACTCAAATTCGATTTCGAATATGTGTAGACCTGAGTCAAAGCTAATGTAACAGATCCATTTGGTTTACTTTTTTTTTTTTGTTTTTGATAGTTACCATTTAATTTACTTTTAACTTGATTCTTTCTTGACTCGATGACTTGTTTCGGATTTTCGACTTGTTCTATTACAAACCCAAATTAATATAACCATTGCATGTGCATTTTATTAATTACCATAGAAACAATACTATCAATTATCATATATCTTTCTGTCATGGTGTAATTTCTTAGGTTGGATGGTAATTAGTTTGTCTAAGTTTTTTATAGGTTGGATTACAATTGGTAATCTTCTCTTCACAGGATTACAAAATTGCAATTGATAAGCTTCTCTTTCCTCAATTGTTTCGATCTAGACGAATAAAATTTTGAAGAAACGACTTATCAAAAAAATAATCATATATCTTTCCAAATTAAAAAAAAAAAGCCATATATCTTCTCCTGGTGAAAGAATTATCATATATCTTCAACCGTAGTAGTAACGTCATGTTCCTCAAGTGACGTCTTGTTCCTCAAGAGAAATATTTAAGAAATGGAAATTAAGATAAAATTGAGTGGTGAATTGTGGAAATTGATTATGAACTAGTAAATCAAATAGATTGGATAGATAGTAATATGTCTATTTGAAAATATGATGTATTTAAACAGTAATATGCAATATGAACAATTTGTAAGCAATCATGCAGAACTGAAACTGAATTCTATTATACTAAAGAGTATCCAATAAGTTAATTGTTCTCCAAAGTAATTACTTTGATCTGGGAAATTAAGAAGATCCTTAGTCTTCATTAATGCCAGCTTGTCACAGCCGCACCACATATTTAGAGACTTAAACAACTGTTCATTGATCACTTAAATTTTAAAGGAATTCAAGAAAATACAACAATTCTTGCACCATTTTCATATTTATACTGTGTTTGGTATATTTGGTATGTTTATAATTTATTTACAATGGGTTTGGTATAAATGAATTTTTATAGAATCCATGTACTATTATTGATTCTTATAAATGTTATTTTTTAAAAAAATCTTTAAATGCATCATTTGCAAATGAACAAATCTATTTTAGTTGCAGTTTGTTCATTTATAAATTTAAGTAAAAAAAATATTGGAATTTGCAAATGAATCATAAACTTTTTTTTATTTGGACAAAAACTACCTCGTAAATCCACACCACGCTTTTCGTCAACCACTCTAATATCATGTAATTTAGCAATAAAACACAAATAATAGTAAATCTTAATTCATTTCAAAAATTAGAATGATGTTTAGTTTTAATGTATTGAGTAGTAGATAATAGATGTAGATATTAAATAAATAATTTTGATAAATTACATAGAGAAAAAATAAAAAAGATATCTTTTTTTTTTGAGATATACAAATGCAATATACAAAAACCAAATATCTCCTAAATAAATTTACAAATGAAGCAAACATACCAAATATGCGTGTATTAAAACAAAAAACATATTTGTTGTCGACTAAGTTACTTGAGCACTAGGACCACTTTTCGAGGTATTGTCTGCCCTAGATTCCAAGTCCGCATGCTTTTGTTCTTAAAACACTGTCTCGATGGATTAAAAGAGTAAAGAGTTTATAAGCGACTCTTGATCTCAAGTTTTAACCGATGTGGAAATCAAAACACAGCAATAATCCTAGTTGAGTCGTAGATTCCACCGTGTAATCTCTTGCGTGTTCGGTCTACACTCACTACACCAAATATTATGAACCGTGTTTATAATGATCGCCACACTCATTTACTAAATATTGGTTATTCTGGTTTCAAGCCTACACGCTTACTATGCACAATGTGGTTTATACATTGTACTAGATGTGGCCAAAACCGAACCAGACTGTCGGTTCGAACCAAAATCAAACCGACCAGAATCAGAATCGGGAAGGGGACAGGGACCAACCAAACCATCCCCCAATGGTCCGGTTCAGATTTCATATTTTGGAAAACCGTCGAACCGCCAATTAACCAGTTGTTCAAACCATATTTGTAAAAATTAATTACTTGGATTCCATATTTATTTTAATTATTTGTTGATGAAATTAAGTCCAAGCCCATTTTTTATTTTTATTTTTTATATTTGTAAAAATTAATTACTTGTATTCCATATTTGTTTTAATTAGTTGTTGTGTTGATGAAATTAAGTTCAAACCCATTTTTTAATTTTTTGTTTTTCACATTTGTACAAATTAATGACTTGCAATTGTATTGCATGTTTGTTTTAATTATTTTTTAATAAAATTATTACTTCAATTTTTTCAATTTTTATTAGTGTTTTTTATTTAAAATATGGTAGAGATTATTTATATTCACAATTATAGTTAACAATTACAAACTGAAACCAAACCGAACTGAACCGGGACTAAAATTGAGTACAACAACATTTATAAAAAAAATTATATTCGAACAGGACCGAACCAGAATCACTGACCGAACTGGTCTAAACCGTTGATCGAACGGCCAAAAATTAAAACTGAAACCAAACTGTCCAAAACCACCCCTAAACGATTTGGTTTAGGTTCTATACTCTCAATGAACCAGAATCGGCGGTTCCAAAACCGTACACAAATCTTATACATATAAATGTAATTGCATTTTTATACACACTATGCGCCGTCAAATGCAAAGCGATATCACCTCCATTCAACAATATGCCTAAACTACCCCTTATATAGAAAAAGAAGCCACTCGGGCCCGTACACATTAGGTTCTGACACGTGGAAACACCCAATTGGTTGATCAGAAAAACCATAACAGACAAAGATAACACCAAAACAGTCCCCTCTAAGCCTATAAAAACTCGACAACTAATTTGATGAAACCACCCTTGTTTTACAATTCCACTCATTTTTCCACATCTGCCCACAAATACCACTTTGTCTTGTTTTCCACATATATCTCCACAGTCACTCGCTGCCTATATATGTACATTAACACTAAACACAGTATATACAATACAAATCCAAAAGTTCCTGTAACAAATACATGTAGCACAGAAGAAGATAGCAAAAATATTTCGTGGGTTGATGAAAAGTTGAGAACTTGAAATTGTTTGAGTTTTGTTTTGGTGCTTTTGTAATCATGGGGAGGGGGAGGGTTCAGTTGAAGAGGATAGAGAACAAGATCAATAGGCAAGTCACGTTCTCGAAGAGGCGTTCTGGGTTGTTGAAGAAAGCTCATGAGATCTCTGTGCTTTGCGATGCTGAGGTTGCTTTGATCGTTTTCTCCACTAAAGGGAAGCTTTTTGAGTACTCCACTGATTCTTGGTACGTAATTCTTGTTTTCTTTGCGGTTTTGGTGTGTTTCGTGCTGTGTTTTTGTTGATTCTTGTGTTTTGAGATTGTGGATTTTCTTGGATTTCTTTGAAACTTGATGGTTCTTGGGTTTGGGATTTTTTCTTTGATCTTTGTTTGTGGTGACTGATGAGGAAGTTCATGATTTGTGGATTTGTTTCATTTGATTTGAGTTATTATTCTTAAATATTCAAATTCTACTATGCATTGTAGCAGTAAAAAATGTGACATAAACAGAAATTCATGCAGAACCCAAAAACCAACAACATTAAGGATTAAGCACAGAAGATAGGTTCCAAGGTTGGAGAATTAGGAAAGGAAAGGAATCATTGAATAGGGTGTAACTCAGTATTCCCATTTCTGGTGTGTTTGCACACACATGATGAGAGACTGTGCCTATAGAGATAACCAAACCAATCTAGCCTATTAAATGGTATTTTTTCGAAAAAGATAACATTTTTTTTTGTTTGTTCATGGAACTAAATTGGTACTACAGTGTAATTGTGTACTGGTTTTTTTATTCCTTGAAGACTTGGAAGGAGTCAGTCTCCTTACTGGTTGAGCATGGATCTTGGGATTATGCATCTTTTCCTCCCTACTGTCTATTTTGTCTTCTCTTCATAGGAATACCACTAACCAAACGGTGTCGTTTATTATTTCTTTATCCCTGTTTACACATATTATCAACATTTATGGTTTCATAAGGGCAAACATGGACACTTTTTGTTTGTAGCAATAACCAATTGGAGATTATTTTGTTCATATTGTTTTTCTTATTATTATTGAATATTTGATTTCATAATTAGTAGTTCTCCAAAGCTTTTTTTTTCCTGAACTTTTCTTCAATAGCAATGTAGCATGTATATATGTAATTCACATCATCTTTAAAGAGCTCTTGTCCTTGTTGAAATATTAATTATGAGTGCCTTATTTATTTTGTTATCGCTTCAAATTGTTTGCTTTATAGTACCGAGTAGTGACCACAAAACAATGCCCTACTAAAAGGAAAGGTTCATGCATGGATTGGACATTGAAACTTAGAACAATTTTCCATATCATGATAATATTAGCCGTGGGTTTTCTTGATATATATTAGTGTGACATGGAATTATGACATATAACATAGAGAATTAAAGATATTGTACATTAAATATACATAATTTGCTAACTAAACTGAAATTTTGACTGGTTCAAATTATTGTAAAACCTGATCACTGATTTTAGTTGTATATTTTCCAATTTAGTAAATTAGAGATTTTTGTTCTATTGATTACTTGAAATTTTAATTAGAATATAAAGTCATTAAATTTCGATGTCGATATGAGTTTTTTTATATATATTTTAGTGAGGGATTAGATAGAATCCTTATATTAAATAATTAAGTAAAACACAACACAAATATGAAAATGATTTTCTTAAATGAAAGACGGAAGATATAAATCCGAACATGCATGCCAAAAAAAACTTAATAGTTAACGAACAAAAATATAATAGAGTTTATGAAAGTGGAAGGATTTACTAATGAATATTTTAAAACAAAATATCTTTTCTACTCAATGCAAACCAAAAGTTACAAAAAATTATTTACAAAGAATTATAAGGATATATACTTATTTTTTTTCCTTCTTCATTTGCATTGGCAAAGAAGAGGCCCTCTTATCTTCTTGCGGATGGTCTCATTTTATTATTATTGGTCAATATCTGAAGTGGACGACGACACACTGTAACTGGTGTTGATTAGCTCATTCAAACAGGCTTTCGCCAATATGGTAATGCCATAGAAATAAGTTTTACCTACAAAAGAATATAAATTTGATTCTCAAAGAGAATTCACCTATTCATATCCATGATCTGTTTTAAGGAAAATTCTTGCCTACACTGAATGTATGACTCCGTTCATATACTAAGCCAATTAGAAACTGTTATTCTCTTTGGAATATACTCCTAAAGTAAGTCAACTATCTGAATAACAGTTTCTGATTAGTTTGGTGAGAATTTTCCTTGTTTTAAACTAGAAGGACAATGAAATGTAAGTCATTTTGCCATCTTTTTCCATATGGGTACAATTTAGTTGTCACGACCAATTCTCGGGGCCATGACCGGCGTGCGAGATGAACCGTCTATGGGAGCCCGGTTTATCTCGCACAAGCCTCATAGGATTATAAGCTCTATTCGTTCATTTATTAAAACATTTGCGGAAAAATATATATAAGTATATAAAAATAATATTCAACATATATGTAGATATCTCCATATATATTATATGAAAATATATACAAAGCGATCTAATCGCAAAACTGTGTATAAAAGTTAAATACACAAACCCCATAACCCTACAACATATCGGTATGGAGCATCTACAACATCAGACATAGCCCGACAAAAAAGGCGCTGCTAACCAAGAATATCTCTATGTCTCACTGGGCTGGGAGATGTCCGAAGATTGCTGAGTCAAGTCAACCTGTCATCATAGAAACAAGACAACATAAAGAAATAAAGGGGTCAAACCTAGTGGGTGAGGGATAACACTTCAGATTGCCTCATAAGTGCCTCACAAAGACTGGTTTGAAAACTATTTAAAAACTATCACATGCAGTATACAACAGATATACGTATATACATACTATATACATAATATGATTTCCAGGAAAGACATTTCTAAAAATTTTGCACCAAAAGCAAAAACATACACTTTGGTAAAATACTAACCGTAGTATTTCATTTTCCTGAAAACATCATATACTTATCATGGGACCATAGAAATCGTGGTGTG